>BSBK01005874.1:0-256456 GCA_027943335.1 Chamaecyparis obtusa | reverse complement strand
AAACCACTCCACAATTAAAATTCTATGTTGTAAGGTCGCCCATGCAAACATCCTAGCCTTTGGTAAACACTCCTTATTCCAACATAGGTCTAAAGGTAGCTCTTTTCTTGTGAATTTTACGAGTCTTATATAAGGATTCATATCCATCTTTGGTGTTATACTCCCCTGATTTAGATCCTATCCAAACTATCCTATCTTCCCTATAGCTAGGAGATATTTCTAAAATTTCCTTCAACCTAGCTCTAAAGATTAGTGGTACCTTGAAGTCCCCATCTAACTTCCAGCTCCATCCCATCTTAGGATTTCCACTAGGGATGTCCATATAATCTCTAACAAAGATACCTACCCTCTCTTTGAGAAGATTTATTATATCTTGGTCTCCTATCAGGTTATGAAGAATTAGGTATCTCCCCCCATGAATCTTCCCAAAAGAGTGCCTTTCTCCCATCCCCTATATTCTAAGAGACCTTATCACTTATAAGAGGTTTGCAATCCTTGATAAAGTTCCATAATCTAGACCCTCCCGAAGGAGATTCATGATGAAGAATTCTTAGAGGGTCATTCCCCTCCAAATATTTGTATCTGATTATTTTGACCCATTTAGATTTTGGTTCCTTAATCATTTTCCAAACCAACTTATCCCCTAAAGCCACATTTTGATCTCTAAGATTTTTAAGGTTAACCCCTGATCCTCTCTGCACCTACAATTCTTGTTCCACACAACTAAGGCCAACCTATTTTTTTCTTTCTACCGAGCCCTGCCAAAAGAAAGTTCTCAATTTTTGATTTAAGTTCTGATTAATTTATATCGATGTATTATAACAAGACATTTGAAAAATAGGGATTGAAGAGGGGACCGATCTCAACATTTTTACCCTTCCAACTATAGAGAGCCATTTTCCTTTCCAAGATGCCACTTGGTTTTGAACCTTAGACAAGACATCTTTCCATAACTTTGTCTATTTCCTACCCTTGTCCAAGGACATACCTAAGATTTGCTAGGGAGTTCTCCTTTCTTGAAACCTAAGATATTCAATAAATAATTCTCTCTACATTTACTTATGTGTTAAAGATAAAAATTTCTGACTTGTCTCTATTTATAAGCTGACTAGATGCCTCTGAATATTCTAGTAATAAATTCTTAAAGTTTCTGGCCTCTTCTATTTTCACCTTCCCATAAAGCATTGTGTCGTCCACAAATTGTTGGTGAGTAGTAGCTCTATGTTACTAGTAATTCTTATACCTTTAATTATCTACTCTTCTCTTGCCTTATTCAATGATCTCCCTAAGGCTTCTACCATACTTATAAACAAAAAGGGTGAAAGGGGATCCCCCCGACGAAGCCCCCTAGAAATTTCAAAGAAGCCTTCTGGGGTTCCATTAACTAGGACATAAATTATAGGTGTTGAAATACATTCAAACACTAAGTTAATCCATTTCTTAGAAAAACAAAAGGCCTTTAGGCAATTACAAAGGAATATCCAATCCACTTTATTGTAGGCCTTTTTGATGTCTAACTTTATTAACATACTAGGTGTTTTATTACATTGAATCGTATGAATTGCATCCTGGACTATAATCACTCCGTCCAGAATTGATCTTCCTGGCACAAATCCCGTTTGTTCCTTAGATATTATGTCCAGGAGTAAAGTTTTTAATCTATTTGCCAACATTTTTGTTAAAAGCTTATAAATGGTATTACATAAAGAAATTGGTCTAAACCCATCTAGGCTTGCTGCATTTTCTACTTGAGGGATTAAGACTAGGAAAGTATTATTCATCTCCTTAAGGATTCTACCTGAATTTCTCATACTCTCTAGTACTTAAGTCACTTCATTCCCTAAAAAGGACCAGCAATTTTGATAGAAGAATGCTGGGAAATCATCTGGTCCTGGGGATTTGTCTAGGTGTAATTGATTAAGGGCCTCCTCTACTTCCCCTATTGTGATTTTTGCATTCAGTCTTATATTCCAATCTCTGCTAATAATGGACAAGATGTTTCTAATGATATCCTCCTGGGATCCCAATGTCGAGGAATCACAATTTAACAACTCTTTGAAGAAGGTAACCACCCTCCTTGGAAACTTCCTTAGGTTTCTCCACCATTTCTCCATTTGATTTCTTAAGCTCACATATTCTATTGATTTTCCTTCTAATCTTTGTGCTATTAGGAAATGTTTTGTATTCCTATCTCCTTCTAGCCGTGCCTCTCTGGACTTTGGCCTCCAAAAAATTCCCTCCTTGGCCAAAATATCTTCATAGTTCCTTAATAGGATTTTTGTTTCAAAAAGCTTTCCTGATTCATGCCTTCCTTAAAAACCTTCTCATTAAGATCACCAATTTCTTTTTCGATCTCTTCCTTACTTGAAAAGATTATCCCCAAAAAACTCCTTATTCCATTGTTTTACTCTATTTTTAATAGCCTTCAATTTTTCCATAAAAATGAAAGCTTTGGAACCTTCAAAAACTTCCTCCTTCCACCATTGTTCCAACAAGGACTTCAACCCATTATCTTTAAACCACATCTTTTCAAATTTGAAAGGACATCTATTAGGTTTGCTAGTTTCCTTCACCCAAAGAGATACTGGATAGTGGTAAGAATCTGAAGCAGGGAGGATAGAGGATTCTAATTCAAAATTAAAGTGAATCGGGTTTCCTTTGAAAAAGAACCTATCTAATTTCTCATTGATATTATTGATTCCTAGTTTGTGATTGGTCCAGGTGAAGGTTCCATTACTAGTTTTGATATCCATCAATCATTCCTATTTACCCAATCAATGAATACCAACATAGTATGAGAAGTTCTTCCCAAGCCCCCAACTTTCTCATCTTCATTCAAAATTGTATTAAAATCCCCTAGGATAAACATCTACCTAAGGTTTCTGTCAAAAAAGGTTTCAATTTCCTCCCATACTCCTTACATTCTCATGAAGGGTCAAAGGGCCATACACATTGATTATTACAAATTCCAGAGCGCCATTCATGCTTTTAACCTTGCCCCAAATCCAGAACCTACCCTCGCCTATCTTTATAAAGCTAACCTTTCTCAGATTCCAAAGAATACCTAGACCAACCGAGGCTCCTATAGAATGTTCACCCTCCACTTCCCAACCCCCTAACTGCCTTTTTATTTTCAACATTTCCTCACAACCAAGCTTAGTTTCTTGTAACAACAATATGTATATCTCATTCATCCTAATGAAGCACTTCAGGATGCACTATTTGTTAGGGGCATTAATTCCCCTAACATTCCAAGTGATTACTTTCATTGCCCACTAGGAAGGTTCTTCCCCTTCCTTGCATATAAAGTCTAGATTTTTTGCTTGTCCTAACGCCAATGAATCTTTTAGCCTAAGCTCATTAAGAGAATTTCTCCCTCTTTTTTTGGATTCTTTGGCACAATAAACCTTCTCCTTACCTTTATCATTAATGACAATACCTAAAATAGAAGCCTTGCTTTCCTTATTTTTTGAAACCCGATTATCTTTTGAATCTACTACAAAATTTATTGACTGTAATCTGATCTACTTCAACTACTCCCACATTCTATCTCAACTCCCCATGTGATTCATCATTTAGAGCTACCATCATTCTGCTTACTATCTCTTGATTACATCTGGTAAGTCCATTATCTTCTTCAATGAGATCTAAGCCTAACAACTCTAACAATTCCTTTATTTTCTGCCCTTTCTATGGAGATCAACTCTAAATCATTTGTAGATTATCATGAATGTTCCATATTTATTCCTCTTTACAAACCTCTTCTAAAGCATTTCCTCAATAAGACTTAACTCACAATTGACCTCGGTCCTTATTCTCTTTGTTTGATCTAAAATACCTCATAGGGAGTCTTTGTATTGTTAAATACTAATATCTACATTCTCTTCCCTTACCATTCTTATTTCTATTTCCTCTTCCCTTTCAATTTCCTATTGAAAATATATAGTTTGTGTTTCCACGATCTCCCCTTCTTCCAGCTCCATATCTCCTACCTTATTTTTCTCTTCAATAAAAAACCCTCTTTGATTTTCTTGGAATTTAACTTCTACCCTCTAGCATCACCACTCATTATCCTAGGATTTTCATCCTCTATGGGGGTTTCTTCCTGCAGTGAGCCATAAAAGAAAACCAGATGAATGAAGTATGAAAATTCCTTAACCCTTACCTCAGTTGGTCTCAATTTTGTGACTGAAATATCCATTCTTACCACCATAATTACATCATTTTAAAAGAATTTTTCCCTCCTCCATACCTACAAAAGTCCCTAAACTATTCCCTATCTTCCTGATAATTTCCTTATTTACGAATTCTATAGGTAAATTAGGAAGCAAGACTGCTCTTTCTATCCTGAAATCCTCTAAATTTTTAGGGTTGAAATTAGGTTTCCAATCTATAAAATTAAAGTAATTACCTATAAATCTAGGTGAGTCTTCCTTTAACAATTTAATTTATAAATCAATGGGGCAAACAATATATAAATTTTTTTCTTATAAAATCATTACATTTACCTGTTTATATGTCGTCTGGAACCATTCTGCTATTTGTTCTATTGGGATGCCAAATACATTCCATCTTGTGATAACTCCATATTTATGGCATAGTCTTTGCGTCGCTTCTACCACTCCATCCCTACATTCCACAATTAAAGTCTCCTTAGTATCAACAAAGGAAATACCATTTTCTTACCTTTTGATTAATGAGATAGGGGTTTCTCCCACAAATCAGAATCCTCATCCCTAGGGTTAATTGACAGATAGCCTGATCTTTCTGATAGCTTTATTTCTAGAGAGTTTTAATGCCATAGGGTATTAGAGTGGGGCTGAGTCCTTCCTAGTCTACTGCAATTTTCCTGTTGGACATATACCGGGGAGCTCCTCCTTCAGTCATGAACTAGTTTTATAGAACCTTCCTCAATATTTTGTAGACTTTGGAATTGATTGTAGAACAAGGGAAAGCCTGGGTTTTGTTTGGATTTTTGTCGCTCTGGTCTAAGATTCCAAGAACCCAATTCTGCCCATTTTCTGCTCATTTTCTCCCTTTGGATTTCACACTGCACCATCCATCATTATTCTTTGGTTGAGGAAGGGGAGCCCAGTTCCCTTGAAAAGAAAATATAAAAGCCCGAGACACATATTTCATTTTTCCATAGAATAAGAGTTGTCTACGGAGATTCAGAGATTCACTATATTCACTGAAATCAAGTTTTCACCGATGCAGAGCTAATTTTTATACATATATTATATATTATAAACACACTCCCAACTCCATATAATATATATATATATATATATATATATATATATATATATATATTATATATATATATATATATATATATATAATATATATATATATATATATATATCTGATTTCATTATTATTAACAATATATATCTATAATATATACTAGACCATGTAGTAGTTTTTCCATACTTGATAATATTAAGATATTACTCATTTATTCTTACCAACAATACCATTCATTTATTCTCCTACTTAATTCCCAAAATATGTATATATTATAATCTGTTAATTCCCTTTGATGATGTCCAGATATAACTTTAAACTCCTTCCATAAAGAGTATCAAACATATTGTATATTCTCTCATTTTCGTCTAATCCTATTTCATTTAATCAGTAATATGTATATAATATATCTATATTTAAATGATCTATATTGCCTATCCGTTCTCGATCTATTTTTTTTATTAAGGGCCCATTTGGGGGCTAGAAGTAGACTGGAATTGGCATTATCTAATTCTGGATAATGTCAATTCCATGTTTGTGTCCATCGAAAAAATTGGAATTGGAATTTTTGAAATTCCAATTTTGCCCCAAAATGGGCATTTGCATCTTCCACTCAAATAGGTGGAATTGGAATTTTGAATTCCAATTCCCAATTTTTATAAAACCAAATTTAATATTTCATGGGATTCGTGACTATAAGGATGTATATTATATTTCTATAAGGATGTATGTATATACATGTATGTATATATACACATGTATGTATATACAATATATGTATATATACACACATGTGTGTATATACACACACATGTGTATATGTATATATACACATGTGTGTATTTGTGTATATATATACACATGTGTGTATATGTGTATACATGTGTGTATATACATACATGTATGTGTATATATTTATATATGTGTATGTGTATATATACATATATGTATGTGTGTATATACACACACATGTGTGTATATACACACACATGTGTATATATATACATGTGTGTGTATATATACATATGTGTGTCTATATACATGTGTTTGTATATATACATGTATGTGTGTATATATAAATACATGTGTGTATATATAAACACACGTGTGTGTATATATACACATGTGTATATATACATATGTGTGTGTATATACACATGTGTGTATATATATGTGTATGTGTATTATATAAACACACATGTGTGTATATGTGTGTATGTGTATAATATGTGTGTATATGTGTGTATGTGTATGTATACACACACACATGTACACACATGTGTATATGTGTGTATACACACACACATGTATACATGTGTGTGTGTGTATATACACACACATGTACACATATGTGTATGTGTGTATATACACACACATGTACACATATGTGTATATGTGTATATATACACATGTGTGCATGTGTGTGTATATACACACATACACACGTGTATACATATGTGTATATACACATATGTATATACATATACACATGTGTATATACACACATGTGTGTATGTGTATATATACACATGTGTGTATGTGTATATACACACATGTGTGCATATGTGTATATATACACACATGTATTTGTGTATATATACATACATATACACACCATATTCAAAGAAATTAAAATAAAGAATTAAAATTCCTTATGCATCTTCTTAATCATCTTCCGGGTGAACCAAATAGGTCAGCCCATATTTCGAAAATCATTTTCAGGTTTTGTATCTTTCAGAATTGCAGCATCTTCTAGAATTGACTATATCCTGTATTTGGTATTCCATCACCCAAATGGATCCTAATAGTTCATATACACGTCCTAGTTTTCAATGCCATTCCTTGGTTGAAAGACCATATATGTATATTTCTATTCCTTGAGGGTGTGTCATTTGGACTAGCTCATGACTTTTCATTTGTTTAAGTTTTGTTCTATTAATTATGTCTATCATCCGTAACTATGAGTGGTTATCTTTCAAAATAGTTTTCTATCTTTGGTAATACAAATGCAAAGGATTATCGTGGGTCTAATATTAATATTAGTGTCTTTACAAATGTAATTGCTCATTACTTTTACCAAGGCTGCTATGTAAAATATATGATCGTTATTTGAGATATTAAAATATTTAATAAAAATAATTATTATTTAAAATATCAAAATATTTAATTGCTGAGTATTCCTATAGAATGAATGTCTCTTTAATCAATAAAAATACTATATTCATTTTATTATTATATTCAGATTTATATTTTTGATGTATATATTAATAATGTGTATATTTTATTAAATTATTTTTTAGATGTATATATTATGATAATGTTTAATTAATATACACATGGTATATGTCATAATATATATATACATATATATATATATATATATATACATATATATATATATATATACATATATATATACATATATATATATATATATATATATATATATATATATATATATATATATATATATATATATATATATATATATATATATAGTATATATATATATATATATATATTTGATATATTATCATTTAATTATATTGTATTGCATTTATTTATATATATTGATTGAATCTTTTTGTAGTAGAACCTTAATTGATTCTTCTTTACTTGTCACCTTTTCAATTTTGTGTCTTAGAGGCTTCACAAAATTGGTGTGAAATAGATGGAAGTATCGAAATATGATTTTGACCAAGGGACATGACACATGGTCATACCATAAAAAATTGAAACTGAAAAATAGTAAAAGCTAGAAAATACAGTCCCATTTCATGTCAAAATTTACTTTCCTTTCATTCCAACCCTTATAACCCTTGAGTTCATGTAATTATAGGTTTTACATCTCTTTTCCATTCAATTCCCAACTTCCAAAAGTACCAAACTGCCTCTAACCACTTGGTTAACAACATATGACAACTATTTACACCTTTTATTGACAATATTAACAATATTTTGCAACTCTTTAACAACATTGACAACTAATCCCTAACACATTCTAAAATGGTATTTAATGACCACAAATGGTCTCAAATGACCTTATTTGCTCAAAACAACTCAAAAACCAAACCTTCGCAACATGTCATAAAAATGTATCCAAGGATGCCTCTTCATCACTAGCTTACTTCTGCATTTGGGAAGTTTAATCTTGTGTTGTGCATTGGTTAATGCATTAATTTTTTTACTATTGTTACACACTTGATTAAATCCAGAGACTCTATTTATTAATTGGATAAAGACATAAGTCTGCTCTTGAATTTTTCCCACCATCCATAAATACACAAAAATTCAACCAATTTAAACATCATTTTATTTTTACATGTTTGTGCGTTCTACTACCATTTATGAATTTTTGTAATAGCTAATAAGTGTTATCATTAAACACATTATTAAAAATTATATGGTAGAACATCTATTTGATAGGGTGCTAATCTCTATTGGTTCAAACTAGCATATATGCATATTGTAACACTAGCATTGGGATACACTATGCAATGGGTATGGGTTGTTGTAAGACAATACTTAGAATTTTTACAACCAATCCAAAACCTTGGGGAAAAAACCCTTGGTAAATCATTGGTCCTTATTTTCCCAACCTAAAAATTGGTTTTTGGCGATCTTCCTATGCTTGACACCCTTGGTATTAGGGAGAGTACCAATCCTTAGGGATTTACTATCTATAGTTTAGATAAAAAAACACATCTAATACTATGAAATCTTTCTTCATGTGATGCTATATACCTTAAATGCACATGCATAAGGTAATATGTCATGTACCCCATACTATGTATTCATGCCAACCTTTGCATAACACAACTATCCAAACATAAAAATGTTAACAATTCAAATATGCAAAAGCACAAAAGAAAAAACACAGAGAAAGTAAAAAACAACCACATATACATAGAAAAAATATAGACTACATGTACCTTAGGCATATTAGGATAGGGGGACATTAACCTTGCAATCCTAAGCCATTTCACGTATATCCATGATCGTTGAGATATGTATTTAGATGCCTAGAGTCATGTCCGATAAAAATGTTTAATTTTTATTTACCTATAAAAAAATGTAATTACATTCATAGAGGTGGATTTAATCATTGGTTGCAGTTGTAAGAATATTTCTAGAATATTCCTTTTAGGCATCTACTTGGGGTATATTTGGGCTCCATGTTTGTGCATGTTAACATATTTCATTGCACATCTTCCAGAGTTGGGTGCCCAATTTCAAATGTTGTATATGCTAGTTGTTAGAGCCATTGAAGAGTAATGAAACACATAACAATGACCAAATTTGTTTTTGGTTGTGGGTTAGGTGCTCATAAAATCTATGTGATTATTTAATTATTTTTAGTAAGTTTAACAATTACAAATGAGGAGGTGGAAGTATGGTTTTTTGCAGATGGTTTTGTTGCCTCTTGTTTTGAGAAACCATAATGGTATTTTTACATCAAGCTCATATAAGTTTCATCCGTTGTTTGTTAGGTTGTTGAAGTATCAACGTGCTCCCATAATCCTGAGAGAAAAGTCATATCAATGTAAATTCATTTGAATTCTAATACAATATTTGGATCTCTTTATTGTGGAAATTTTTCTCAAAAGGGTTTCTCCACATAAATTTTATATCAGTTGTGATATTGTTAATTTTCTACATATGATTGTTGAATGTGTCATCATATAATAGGTGTTGTTAATCTTGGATATTTAATATATTTTTAGATTTGGATACACATTGTTAAAGCTAATATTGTAGTTATTTCACTTTATTTCCACCATTTGGTATTAGAAACAATAATTGTGTCAAGAGAGGGACACCTTTTTCTCAAGTGTGGAAGTTTTTTGGCTTTATTAAGAGCTTTTACATCATGGGTTTTATAGTTTTATGAAGAAGATTATATATTGTGGCTTCCATATCTCATCTAGATATTCAAAATTAAATGGAATTGGGTATAATATGTGGGAGTTGAAGATGAAATATCTCCTAGAAGAAGCAACTCAATAGTTAGTAGCTTCCAATGAGTTGAATCCATTTAGAATGTTCGAGGACTTGATTAGTTAAAGCTTGACAAGAAGGCATGAGGAAAAATTTGGCTATGTCTTGCTAATTACATCCTCTTGAATGTTTTATAGGACACTACCATATACAAGTTATGGAAGATGATAGGTAATATTTACCAAACCAAAAGTTAAAAAAAAGGAACTTTGTGTCTCGATAGATGGTTATATTCATTAAAAATGAAGGATGATGATTTTGCTATAGATCATTTCAATTCTTTGAATTTAGTTGTAAGTAAATACATACATCTACAAATCATTTAAATTCTTTCAATTTAGTTGTAAGTAAATGTGCATCTATAGATGTTAAGTTAGTAGAAGAAGATAAATGCATCTTGTTACTTTGTTCTTTACTTGAATCTTGGGAAAATCTAATTGTTATTATCACTTGTAATAGTGCAAAACCAAAGATGGATATCCTCATTGCTACACTTATCTCAACATAAATAAGAAGAAAGCCCATGAATTTTGGCTCTCAAAATATGTTGCACATGTAATGAGTGCAAAAAGGCAATGAAGGGCCTAAAGGGGACAAGAAGGATAAGTTAAAAGGATGCTTGACTACTTCAAAGAAGAGGACAATAAAGTGTTGGAATTGTAGGAAAATAGGGAATCTGAAGGAGAATATAAAAATATAAAAAGAATGTAGATCTCTACTGTTAGGAATAAGGTGTCTCAACCTTGGATAATTCCTATTCCTATCATTTGTTTTGTAAATGTATTTTTTGCAAATAATGAAATTAAGTGTGAGTGTACATGTCTAGTTGGCATGTTGATGTGTCACTCCACTTGATGTGTCAGCATCTTGTGCGTAAGGAGATCATGACTGAAATGGTCATGACGGATTCCTATGATGCGTAAGAACTATTTAAGGAATGTGCTATGACAGGTGTAAGAGCATCTTATGACTTGGGCCTATTTGGGCACCCAAGAAGAAGTGGTTGGTGTGTGTAAGAGAATATGCCAAAAATAGGTTGGTATGACAGATTCTCTTACACTTCTCTTGTGACCATTATTTTTGGCGGATTCTATGACAAGTTGTCATAGTCTATTCTAGGGATGGACGCCTATTCTTGGGATTGCATGTAACAGCTGTGTACATGTGGCTTTGTGCATGGGTCTTGGTGGTTGGATGCCAAACTCCTTTTTTGGGTATTTGTTGGGTCCTGAGGAGTCTATATATATGATGCTGCTTCTATGGGAGAGATATAAGTTTTACTAGTCTCTCATCTCTTGAAAGAACTTGCATTGCAAGTGTGTTGTAGTCTTTGTGTTGAAGATAATACATTGTGCAGGTTTTGGAGGGGTGGGGTTGTTTTACCGAAAGGTTTTTCCCCACCGGCATATCTTTGTGTTTATGTGTTTCAATATTCTCTATCTATTTTCTATATGCATGGTATATGGCTGCAATATCTTTGTTAAAGTAGTTAATGAATTTGAAATTGTAAGGATTTAAAAAGAATTTGCACAATACTTTCCTTTAGAGATTAGTGTAGGAAGTTGTTTTCGCACTTGAGTTTCCTTACAAGTGGTATCAGAGCCTGATCAACTTTTGATCCTAGTTGTTGGGTAGGGTTTTTTGAGCTAATCTCAAGTTGAGTGGGAGTTTTGTGCAGAGCATTCTGAATCTTATTTGCAGATTGAGATGGAAAGTTCCTCATACAGTACAATGGAGGTGGAGAAATTTAATGGCACTAATTTTGAGTTGTGGAAACTCAAGATGGAAGACATGCTTGAAGACCGCGATCTATGGGAGGCTACTTCACTTGATGTGAAACCTACAATGATATCGCAAGCGGATTGGGAGATCAAGGATCAGAAGGCTAAGGGTCTCATCAGACTCTATCTAGCAGATGTCATTCTTCTGAATGTTCTTGATGAGACTACTGCAAATTCTTTGTGGCAATGACTTGGGTCTGTGTATCAGGCCAAATCTGTGGTGAATAAGTTGTTCCTGAGAAAGAAGTTGTATTCTTTAAGAATGGAGGAAGGTGGATCCGTAACTGATCATCTCAACGCATTCAATTTATTGATTGCATAGTTGGCATCATCCGGTGCCAAGATCGAGAAGGAGGATCGTTGTATGACCCTGCTTTGTTCCTTGCCGGATTCATGGACCATCTTGTGATGGCTCTCAGAAGTACTATAGTCACATTTCGTATGGATGATGTGGTGTCTTCGCTACTATCTAAGGAGATGTGAAGAAAGACTTCGGATTTGTCTAAAGAAGTCCTTGCTGTTCACGGGAGATCCAATGACAGAGGAAAGCATAATGACAACAAGTCAAAGAAGGGTAGATCCAAATCCTGTGGGAGTTCTAAGACTCCTGGAAAGTCCAAGGCAACATTTTGGAACTATGATAAAACTGGGCACTTCCGGAGGGACTGCAAAGAACTGAAGATGAAAAAGAAAGGCTCAGATTCAGCTTCTAAAAAATCTCAAGAAGATGGAGATGCTTTTATTGCAGCTTTGGTAGCCCATGCATCTGATGATGTGTGGTTGGTAGACTTGGGTGCTTCTTTTCACATGACCTCTCATTGAAACTGATTCTTAAAATATGAAGAGTTCGATGGTGGAAAGGTGTACTTGGGTGATGATTCTCACCTAAAGATAGTTGGACGCGGAAGGGTCACTATTAGATTTCCTAATGGATGAGTAAAGGGAATCAACAGAGTTATGCACATTCTGGGTTTGGCACAAAACCTATTATCTGTAAGTATGCTGAATGATGTAGGTGTGCAAGTTGTCTTTTCGAAAGATGGATGCAAGATGATGAGAGTTCTATGGTGCTCGCTAGAGGTACTAGGAGAGGTACTTTGTTTCAGCTTGAAGCATACATTGCTCAGTGCAATAGTTCTTCTATTTCAAAGAAGAGAGCGGCTATCACTTCATCCCCACCATCTGAAAAAGCAATAAAGAAGACTATGGCAATGGGTTCCAATGGCAGTGCAGTAAGTGTACCTAAGGGTGCAAACACTTTGGAATGCAAGTTTCCTGCAGAAAAGACGATGTTGTGGCATATGAGATTTGGCCACATTGGTGAGAAGGGTCTTAGGACCCTGAAGAATAAAAACCTCGTTGAGGGGTTAAATGATTGCAATCTCGAGTTTGACTTTTGTGAACACTGTGTCTATGGTAAACAAAATCGTGTTTAGTTTTACTCTAGTTCTCACAAATCTTCTGATGTTTTGGATCTTATTCATTCTAATGTATTTGGTCCTGTAAAAGTTCCTTCAATCTCCAAGTCTATATTTTTTGTATCTTTCATAGATGATTATAGTAGAAGGACTTGGATTTATTTCCTTAAAAGTAAGACACAAGTCTTTAGTCAGTTCAAGGAATTTAAAGCCCTTGTAGAGAATCAGACTAGTAAGAAGATTAAGTGTGTGAGAACTGATAATGGTGCTGAGTTTTGCTCAGCAAAGTTTGAACAGTTCTGTAAAGAACGAGGTATCGAGAGGCATAAGACAACTCCTTATACCCCACAAAAAAATGGAGTTGCAAAGAGAATGAATAGGACACTGATGGAGAAGGCTAGGAGTATGCTTAGTGGAGTTGGTTTAGAACAAAGGTTTTGGGCCGAAGCTGTGGCCACTGCTTGCTATCTGGTTAACAGATCTCCTACATTAGCTCTTGTTGGTAAGACACCCATGGAGGTGTGGTTTGGTAAGAAGCCTTTAATTAGACATCTTCGTGTTTTTGGTTGTGAAGCTTATGCACATGTTCCAAAGGAGAAAAGATCTAAGTTGGAAAACAAAGATGTCAAATGTATTTTCATCGGATACAGTGTTGGTGTGAAAGGATACAAGCTTTGGGATCCCGTGACTAGTAAGGTGTTGTATAGTAGAAATGTTATTTTCAGAGAGCCAACATCTTCTCCTATTGTGCTACAACCAGATGAAAAAGAAAAGGAAAAAGATGTTGTTCAGTTTCCTCCTACCCCTAAGAAGACTGAATAGAGGGACCATGTTGGGTCTAATGATGAGGAGAGCTCTAGTAGCTCTGATAGTTCAGAAGAAGAGGAAGAACAACCTCAACCTCAGCCCTTGAGGAGATCCACGAGAGAAAGAAAGCAACCAGAAAGGTTTGGTTATTCTATGTTAGATTCCACTTGTGCTTTTGCTTTGATTACTAGCACTGATGAGCCTAGATCTGTGAAAGAGGCTTTGGGCATGGAAGATGCAGGTTCCTGGATTGAGGCTATGGATGATGAGATGGCTTCATTGGATAAAAACAAAACTTGGGACCTTGTACCTTTGCCTAAAGGGAGAAAATCTGTTGGCTGTAAATGGGTGTTCAAGAAGAAATTCTATGCAGATGGCAGTGTTGAAAGGTACAAAGCTAGATTGGTTGCAAAGGGGTATTCATAGGTAGAGGGAATAGATTATGGTGAAATATTCTCTCCTATTGCAAAGTTGACATCCATTAGATTTCTATTATCTCTTGCTGCATCATATGATTTAGAGATAGAATAGATGGATGTGAAGACAACTTTCCTTCATGGTGATTTGGAGGAAGAGATTTATATGTCACAGCCTGAGCACTAAATTGTTAAAGGTAAAGAATCCCTAGTTTGCAGATTAAAGAAACCTCTATATGGTTTGCAGCAATCTCCTAGGATGTGGTACCTTAAGTTTGATGCCTTTGTGTTGTCAATTGGATTTGTAAGATCGAAATCAGATCATTGTGTTTATTTCAAAGTTGAAAATGATCGCCTTCTTATTGTTGCATTATATGTTGATGATATGTTGTTGTTTGGGAAGGGTAAGGGTATGATTTCTGATTTTAAATCTCAGTTGTCAGCATAGTTTGAGATGAAAGATCTTGGGGCAGCTAGGTACATCTTGGGTATGGAAATCAGTAGAGATAGGTCTAATAGAAAACTTTGGTTGAGTCAGAGTAAGTATGTGAAGTCTGTGTTGGACAGGTTCAACATGTCAGATTGTAGACCACTTTGTGTTCCTATTTCTATGGGAACAAAGTTATCTGTAGATGATTGTCCAAAATCTCCTAGTGAGGTGGAGGACATGAGTAGAGTACCTTATGCTAGTGCAGTTGGCAGTCTTATGTATGCTATGGTCTGTACTAGACCAGGCATTGCCCAAGCAGTGGGAGTCCTGAGTCGGTTTATGGCTAACCCTGGATGAGTACATTGGGCTGCAATTAAGTGAGTATTCAAATATTTGAGGGGTACATCAAATTACTCCATATGTTATCATGGTAACTCTTCTGGATCTCCGCATTCAGTTTGTATTCATGGGTTTGTGGATTCAGATTGGGCAGGTGATATTGATAGCAGGAGATCCACCAGTGCTTATGTGTTCACTATGTTTGGTGGTGCCATTAGTTGGATGAGTAAGCGAAAACCTGTGGTTGCTTTGTCCACTACAGAAGCTGAGTACATGGTTGCTACTCATGCTTGTAAGGAAGCCATTTGGCTTAGGAGATTGTGTTCTGATGTTGGTGTTGATGTAGAATAGATTACTATTTGGTGTGATAGTCAAAGTGCTATTTGCCTTGCAAAGAATCCAACTTTCCATGCCAGAACGAAGCACATTGATGTGCAGTTTCACTTTGTGAGAGATATGGTGGAAGATGGAAAGGTACATTTGGAGAAGGTAGATACTGTGAAGAATGTTGCAGATGCATTAACGAAACTAGTGGGCACTGAGAAGTTCAGATGGTGTTCGGAGTCTATGGGCCTTTTGGCCTATAGCGGTTAAAGTTCCTGTTATGTTCCTGTTGCTCTTACAAGGTGTTTGACAAGTGGGAGAATGTTAGGAATAAGGTGTCTCAACCTTGGATAATTCCTATTCTTATTATTTATTTTGTAAATGTATTTTTTGGAAATAATGAAATTAAGTGTGAGTGTACATGTCTAGTTGGCATGTTGATGTGTCACTCCACTTGATGTGTCAGCATCTTGTGCGTAAGGAGATCATGACTGAAATGGTCATGACAGATTCCTATGACATGTAAGAACTATTTAAGGAATGTGCTATGACAGCTGTAAGAGCATCTTATGACTTGGGCCTATTTGGGCGCCCAAGAAGAAGTGGTTGGTGTGTGTAAGAGAATATACCAAAAATAGGTTGGTATGACAGATTCTCTTACACTTCTCTTGTGACTGTTATTTTTGGGAGATTCTATGACAAGCTGTCATAGTCTATTCTAGGGATGGACGCCTATTCTTGGGATTGCATGTAACAACTGTGTACATGTGGCTTTGTGCATGGATCTTGGTGGTTGGATGCCAAACTCCTTTTTTGGGTATTTGTTGGGTCTTGAGGAGTCTATATATATGATGCTACTTCTATGGGAGAGATATAAGTTTTACTAGTCTCTCATCTCCTGAAAGAACTTGCATTGCAAGTGTGTTGTAGTCTTTGTGTTGAAGATAATACATTGTGCAGGTTTTGGAGGGGTGGGGTTGTTTTACCGAAAGGTTTTTCCCCACTGGCATATCTTTGTGTTTATGTGTTTCAATCTTCTCTATCTATTTTCTGTATGCATGGTATATGGCAGCAATATCTTTGTTAAAGTAGTTAACGAATCTGAAATTGTAAGGATTTAAAAAGAATTTGCACAATACTTTCCTTTAGAGATTAGTGTAGGAAGCTGTTTCCGCACCTGAGTTTCCTTACATCTACAATATAAATATTTGGACTATGGTAATAATGATGCTTTATTTATTTTTGCCAACAATATTAGTAATGTTGATGGGTTTATTGATTTATATTTCTCTTGCCATATGACTCCTCAGAGGGAGTGATTTTCTACATATTCAACTTTTGATTGGGGAGAATTGTTCTTTTGTGATAACAATAACATATAAATTATTGTTAAGGGATGATAGGATTAAATGCTAGATGATCTTTTACATATTTCAAGACTTGTGAGAAATTTACAATTTTGTTGCCAAGTTTAATGATTATGGAATGCACGTGAAATTTGAGAAGTATGATTGGAGGTTAGTAAGTGGAAATTGAGTGGTTGCTAAAGGATCTTAGGTTAAAACTTTATTTAGGCTTAATACGTCCACTCTTTGTAATTACACCAATGTGAGTGACATTGAGAATGCATGTAATTTATGACACCTTAGATTGGGTCAAATAAGAATGCATGTAATTTATGACACCTTAGATTGGGTCAAATAAGTGAAGGTCTTAGGACCATCCTTGATAAAAAAAAGGTTGCTGGTAACTTTGATTATTTTGTTAGTAAAACTAATTTCTATGAGCATTATGTGTTTGAAAAATATGGTAGACCATTAGTTTTCAATGATATTAATACCACTAAGAGATAATTAGAGATCATTCATTTAATTATCATTCATTTAGATATGTTTAGACCAATATATGTTGACCCTTTTGGAAAATATTGATGTTATTTTACATTCATTGATGATGTCTCAAGATATATTTTGGATCTATTTTCATATATATGTTAAATTTGAAACTTTTACTAAGTTTAAATAATGCAAAAATTTAATAAAGAAATACATAGATTATAAGGGTGTTGAGAACAATGGTGGTGAATAGTTTTCTAGGGAATTTGATGAGCTTTGTAAGTATTGAAGTATTGTTTGGAAATAGACTACTTATAGTTTCCAACAAAATGGGTTAACTAAAAGCATTAATTGAACCTTGATAGAAAGTGCTAAAAGTATGTTGAGTGGCGTGAAGCTTGATAGATTCTTTTGGGCAAAGTTGTAAGTATTGTTCATTATTTATTTAGTAAATATATTTGTCTATTTCTTGTTGACAAAAAATGGATAGGCATAAATCCTTCTCTTTTACATTTAAGAGTCTTTGGTTTCTAGTTTTATGTTCGTGTGCCTCAAGAAAAGAAATCTAAACATGATCCAAAACTAAAAAATGTTCTTTGTTGGTTATGATGAGAATGTAAACGACTATAAGCTGTAGAAAGCTCTAACTTGAAAATTGATTTTTTCTAGAGATATTATATTCAAAGAGTTTATAATTTATTTATGTGAAGAATAACCAAAGGAGAAAGCAAATACTAAAATAATGCACTTAGAGATAAAAACAGTGTAAGATTTGGCTATGGAGATAGCCACCCAAGATCTAGAAGCCAAATGAAAAGCACACTAACAAGAGGAAATGAATATGACAAGAATAAATTGTATTCTCACCAAAGAATGCAATATAATCAACTGGATTGAAATGACTCAACTGAAATGATTCAACTGAAAGAATATTACATAGGAGACCCCTTGATTATATAGCCAAGTTGAGTACAAAAGAGTGAATGACTCATTACATGATGATCAACATAAAAATATATCATCCCACAAAAGGTGGATAGGTAACAGTGTGATAACACCAAAAAAGGTGGATCGCCCACCAAAGGTGGAGTCACATGCCCACTAAAGATGGATGACCCTCCAAAGTGGAAAAGTCCATCCATTATAAGTGGATATGATAAAATAATAACATGATAAGTCAATCTAAAGTGGAAATGCTCCAACTACCCATATGCAATTCTCTAAGTAAGCTTAAGTATAGTCTAATTAGGACTAAGGTGACAATTAAACAAATAGAAAAGAAGGAAGTTGTTTGTGGAAAAGTAATTAGATGGATCAAAGGATAGAGAAGAAGAATAGGGTTTAGAGAGTTTAGATGATGTGTATTATGAACATACACAGAATACGTAGAACCCATTACTCCAACCATGAGAAGGTCCACAACAAAATGAACTCTAGTTGACAACTATAGTCCACAAAATTTTTGTTGTGTATTTGATTTGTTAAGTACTAACAATGAACCTAGATCATTCAAGGAGGCTCTCTTTTTGAAGGAAAGTGAGCGAGTCTCGGATTGAAGCCATGCAAGAGGAGATGATGTATTTAGATAGTTGTGACACTTGAAATCTTGTTTATTTTCCTAAAGGAGGAAAGCCTATCGATTGCAAGTCAGTATTTAGAAAGAAATTTGGCATAAACAGTTGGTTAGAGTTGTACAAGTCTAGACTTGTGACCAAGGGTTGCTCCCAAAGAGGAGTTGATTTTGGTGAAAATTTCTATCCTAATATTAAGTTATCCTCTATTTTATTTGTTTTACCTATTATTGTTGCTTGTGATTTTGAGATTGAGAAAATTGATGTTAAAATTGCTTTCTTGCATGGGGATCTTGAGCATAATATTTATAAGTTATAACCTAATGATTTTGTTGTGAAAGGAGACAAACACTTGGTTTGTGGGTTACTATGGTCATTGCATGATCTAAAATATTCTACAAAGATGTGGTACTAGCAATTTGATGCCTTTGAATTGAAGTTGGATTTTGTTAGGAGTGAGGACAATCATTAGCCGATAGGCTTCCCCTTTGGGGGAAGCCTGTGTACGGCAATCCCAGAAAAATCGGACGCCGGATTTGTCTCACTTTCGCGGCACCGGGTATTTTAACCGATTTGTCTCACATTAATGGCACACAACAATTTTCCATTTGCGTTATCGAGACACGCAACAAAAAACATTTTTTAATTTGATGTGTAGTTTGTAAAAAAACTTAAGTGTAATTTGATATGTAGTTTGTAAAAAAAACTAAGTGTACACCTTGGTAAGATATGCGTTTCATTTCGCTGTTTACACATTTCTAATGTGAATTATTTTGTATTACAATAATTTCTATAGTTTTATTTGTTTTATTTTTTTAAAAATTATTTTATATTTTTTATCAATTTTAAAACAACTGTTCATTTTCTATCAAAAGGAAATATTATTTAAATTTTAAAAATACATATATAGATAAATAATAATATATTTTTTTATAAATATAATAATTATTTTTTTAATAATGCATAATTAAAATATATCCTGTCAATGAAATTATAAATTCTATAGCATTTAAATATATAATTTATTATTAAAATTTTAAATATATATGAATAATTAATACTAATTTTTTAATAAATATATTTTCCTACAACTAATAAGAGTTATATAAAAAAAATTGATATATGATTTTTTATTTTTTATCAATAAGATATGATTTATTATTAAAATATCTACTTTTAAATTAATTATATTTCCTACTATGAATTTTTAAATGTTAAATAATAGCATTATTAAAATGATCGACATAATTTTTTTGTCAAATTTTTTTATACTATATATTTATCAAAATTACTAAATAATATAATAAAAATTAAACATATAAATGCTATTTAAAATTTATTAAAAAATGTTTTATGGGTTGTTCAAATTTATCATAATATTCATTGCAATATAACTAAACTATTTTCATGTTGTTCTTTTTTATATTTAACAATCAAGTTACCAATAAAAAATGGTAAATAGTAAAAAAAATTACTACATCTATTATATTAATTATATTTAGTAAATATATTATATTAGAATTTGAAAAGTTCAAACATATAGAAAGAGCTAACATTAAATTTAACAATGTAAATTAATGACACAATTAATTGTTAAAATAAAAATAAAAATATGAAACTGAAATATGAAAAATATAGAAGTAGTTATACAACTAGATAGTATTAAATCAACACTAATAAATTATATAGGAGATTATTCCACATCTAACAAAATATTATATTATTTTAAATATAACATATATTAACTTAAATGGGAAGTTAATATGTAAAATTAGAAAATATAAAAAATATTTTTATCAAAAAATAAATATAATAATAATTTATTTCTAAAAAAATAAACGATACTAATAGAAAATATAGAAGTCTAAATATATTATAACAAATATAATTACAACTTATGTTCAATAACCTAAAAATAACAACATAAAAATAGTTTTAAACTAAATCATGTTAAAATTAAAAGTATATATAAATATAAATTATTATTAAAATAAAAATATAATTAAAAATAATACTAAATAAATAAATAAATTAGTACAAATAAAACATATTTTTTCATATTCACATTTTAACAAACTATAAAAATTAAATTAATTTAAATATTTTATGAGGATTGTTTTAAAAAATAATAAAAACATGAACAAGAGAAATTAATTATAATGTACATCTCCCCCTCATTAAGGTGAGAGTTTAAGGGCCATAATTAATTAATTGAATTATTTTTGAGTATTTTTAAAAATAGTTTCGACTTTATAAACAATATAATTAATTAATATATTTTGTATTTTTATAAATTTTAAATTTAAGTTTATAAATATATTTTAAATGTGATTTTAAGTATATGTGGATTTTTATGTTAATATTTTTTTTTATTGTTGGGCTTGAAATGGAAATAATTGTTTAGTGCTCTAATTACAATAGACTTACACTCAATTTATTTTACAAGTTTTTTGAGAACAACAACAACAATAACATTACCAAAAAATATGTTGAATCTACAAACTTTCAAATTGTGTAGGCTCATCCTAAGTGTTGGGATAGATCCAAGGTCAAATAAAAGTGTGCTTATATTGTTGTACATGTTCCCATTTCGAGCCCAATATATAATCCTTACATTGCTTTTTAAAGATTACGCTTTCCCTAAGTTTGTAATGAGTTGTCATGATCTTGTATGTTTTTCATTTTTATTATAATTTCACTTTAGTCGAGTGGTACAGATCTTGCTACAAATGTCTCATAGATTTGGGAGCTTGTTGGGCTTACCCAGTATTTTGAATTAGCTTTGACGATTTCAAAAAAGTGTGCTAGGTATTGAAAGTAGTAAAAGAAGCTCCCCTATATAATATTCATATGTCGTCATGCTTTATATGCTAGGTATACATGCCTTTTGAGTTGATTTTCTTTGATTATGTTGCTTTCTCATTTACACTTTTAAACACTTACTTGTATTACGTAATGCTTTACTTATGCTTTCCAATTAAATGCCTATCAGCTCATCCTTGCACCTCCTTTTGGTACAAGTGCTAGTTGTATTTATACTAAGATTATTGTCTTATATGTTGATGTTATAGATGATATATTTTTTCCACCGTCCACAAAATTACAAATATATATTTTGAGATGGAAACTTTTTTTTGCTTTTTTGGTCAATGTTTCAATGATCCATCATTGAGAATTGCAAAATAGAGCTTAAAAAAATAAAGATTATTAAAGACAAATTAAAAAATAATAATGAAAGGAAGAAAAGAAAAAAGAAAGAATATATTCTCTATTTGCATAATCATTACACAAGTTAAAAAAGAGCTCTTGAGTACAAGTTAAAAAAGAGTTCAATCAATCCAAGTGGACTTGCTATCCACATAGGGAATCGTGTAACGAATATTTTCTAAAATTATAAAAAAAAAAACTAAAAAACAAAGCGGACGCCCGAGGGAATCAGCGTCCCTGGAAATCGGAGGAAAATAATTGTTTAATAAAAACTCACGAATAAACTGACCAAAAAACGACGAAATAGAAGCATATAAATACGTGAATCCAATCACAAGAGACAAAGGCGAAGGCTAGTTTATTGGACAATCTGACCGCCACTATATATAGCTCACTTGTGTAAATGTCAAAGAAAGAAAAACAATAGAATCGACCAAGCGATGGATTGAGCTTGAAAAATTCCTCTCTCACGTCAATTTCCTTTCTTCCATTAAAAGGGAAGGAGGGAAGGAGAAGAATCAACCGCAACAGCATAAATAATTCTGATAAATTTCCAATGCTTTCAGGCGATCTCTCGAAGATGGAAATTTCAGAGACAAAGCAGCGCAGGCGTTATTACAGAGTAGGCTTGGGAAAATACAAGGGGAAAAAATCAGAGGAGCAGGGTTTTAGGCGTATTTATGATCCTCGGAGATGGCGGAAGAGAAGCAGCAAGAACAAACTGAATGGAAATATTGGCAGCATAAGCTTAAGCGGTAGGTTCCTTGGAGAGCCTTCTGCAGGGTGGATGCTCGTTTGGGCTGGCCGCTTTAAACGTTGGAGGCGGCGCTGGTTTGTCGCTCATCCGCCTGGTCTGTTACTCTATTACAAAAATTCTGAGCAAATTGGCCGCCCTGGCTGCATTAGCCTCCTGGTATGTTCGTTTATAACCTTTCTCTGTAAATATTTTGTGCACTGTTTGACAGAATTGGTAAAATTAATGGTTCTGGCTTGCAGTATTTGCAACTAGGGATATTTTTATGGAACAATTTATGCAAAATAGCTAATTCGGACAATTCTCAGACATATTCGTCAATTGTAATCGAAGATTACTATCAATTTCTACGAAGAAGATATATAATGTCTACATATCAGCCTTTTTTGAAAGAACACTTTGCTCAACATTTTACAAACACTATAAATATTGACTGCTTATTTGTTATTTTTGGATCAAAATTTACCTCAATTTCTTTATAAGATCATAATTATGGTCCACACATTCTCCAATTTTAAACAAAGATTCATCGCAATTCCTACAAAGATGATATTTATTGTCTATATATTCAGTATTTGTAAATGAAGATCCGCCTCAGTTGCTATATATACTATTATTGTTGGTATATTTACAGATTTACCTCAACTTCTACAAAGACAATGATTACCGTCCTTGATTATGTAGGGAATCGACGTGTTTTAAGGGAGTCTTCTACCACGTGTTTAGTAATAAATAAATAATAAATAGAATTTACATAACAAATTTGTTCTTACAACTGTTAGACTGTTAGATAAAATCAGTTCAATTTATTATTTTCTGTGAATCAGTTCTCCATAAGTCCTTTAAAACCATTTTCTGAGTCAGATACACAAAATCTTATCTTTAACTCATTAACCATTGAAAGATATAAACATGAAAGAATATAGAACAACAGAAACCACCATACACAATGAAACAACATATTTACGTGGAAAACCTTGTTAAAAGAAAAACCGCAGAGAAGATTAATTCTCAAATATATAAGAGCACCTGTTATAGTGACACCGGTTAAGGTTATTTTTATAAAGAAAGGCTCACCGCCCAGATTAAGAAGGATAAAAGAGAATAGATCTAACACTGATGCAATATAATTGAATAATTTGTAGATACCTTTGGCTCATTGCTTCTGGCAGCTAACACATGAAAGTCCACATTGCTTAACACCACACTGCTTCATACATACAGGGAGCTAGATCCTCTTTCATACATCCCCATTACATACACACTATAATAATCGAATAGATTATTTTGTATATTGAATATATTGAATATATTTTACAAAGAGCTAGAAGCTCATATATACACTATGAAGGTTACAAAAATAGCAACTATCTAAATACAGCAAGACACAACAAGATAGAGCATTAAAGAAGCTCTCAAATATTAGAAACATTCTAATACCCTCCCATAATGCTCAATCTGTCAATAACACCAATAGCCTCCCTGAATTTTACAAATTTATCAGAACTGAGAGACTTGGTGAAGATATCAACGGACTGCTCTAAGGTAGGGACATACAGCAGCTGAATAGATTTATCTTCAACTAGCTGACGAATGTAATGACAATGAGTTTCGACATGTTTGGTTCATTCATGGAAGACCGGATTCTTTGCCAGTTTGAGCACTCCTTGATTATCACAGAATAGAGGAGTCGGTCCTGACTAAGGAACATGCATATCTGCAAGCATCCGTTGAAGCCAAACGGCCTCACAAGCTGCTTCGACGGCTCCACGATATTTTGCTTCGATGGATGACAGAGCCACTGCCTGCTATTTCTTACTCGTCCATGTGACAGCACCGGACCCCAAATTGAACACATATCCAGCAGTAGACTTATGATCATCAACAGAACCGGCCCAATCTGAATCTGTGTAGCCACATAGTGTAGGATCTGAACTCTTAGTGTACAAAAGACCATAGTCAAGAGTACCACTAACATAGCGCAGGACACGCTTTGCAGCTGTCCAATGATCATTTTTGGGCGCTGTCATAAAGCGGGATATGTAGCTTACTGCAAAACTAATGTCAGGTCTGGTGGCAGTAAGGAAAATGAGGCTGCCCACTAGTTGTCTAAACAAAGATTCATCCACAACAGGTGAATCAGACTGAGCTGATAATTTTAGCCCGGGTTCCATAGGAGTGAGAGCAGGTTTGCAATCCTGCATTCTGAACCTGTCCACAAGACTTCTAGCATACTTGGACTGAGAAAGAAAGATACTGTGCTCAGTCTGCCAAACCTCAACTCGGAGACAATAGTGCAAGAGTCCCAAATCTGTCATATCAAAAGTGCGACACAAATCCTGTTTGATCTTAGTGATCAAATGTGATGAACTTCCAGTGATGATCAAGTCATCCACATAGACAATGATAAGCAAAACATCATCACCTACATGTTTGATATACAGGTTTGAATCCGATGGACTCCTCTGAAAACCATGATCTGTTAGATATTTATCAATTTTCATGTACCAAGCCCGAGGAGCTTGTTTCAGACCATAGAGAGCTTTGACAAGTTTACAGACTTTGTGTTCCTGACCAGCAACCTTAAATCCAGAAGGTTGTGTCATGTAGACCTCTTCCTGTAAGTCATCATTCAAAAAAGCACTCTTAACATCCATCCGATGAACTTTCCAACCAAATTGAGCTGCTAAGGCAAGAACAAGCCATATGGTACTCATTTTAGCCGTGGGAGCAAAAGTCTCCTCATAGTCAATACCTTCCCTTTGTGAGAACCCTCGAGCAACAAGACGAGCCTTATACTTATCTAAGGTTCCATCAGCTTTGTATTTTACCTTGCATACCCATTTGCAGCTAACGGGCTTCTTCCTTGCAGGAAGATCAGAAAGGACCCGAGTGTGATTTTTCTAAATACTTTGAAATTCAGCTTCCATAGCCTGTTCCCATTCAGGGATACCTTTAGCCTTGGAATAAGTTTGGGGCTCATAAACACTATGAATGTTAGCCATAAGAGAAAAATTAGCTGTTTGTTTGCTCTTATTTCGAGAAACTCTACCTTCGATGAGCTCATCATCCTTGAGATCACTAATAGTTTTAATACACCATTTGGGTCGGAGAGTAGAAGAGTCAATCTTTGGAGGAGCTGGAGGAGGTTTAGGAGCAACAACAGGAAGAGGATCATTCTCAGGAGCCTCAACAGGATTAGCATCAGGTTCCCCAGGGCAAGCATTAGCTGTATCATCCCTCCCATCAGATGATGCTAAAGGAAGAGGAACACTATGAGGCTGTTCCTCAGAACACTGCTCAGAAGAAGACAGAAAAGGTTCTCGAGTTTCATCAAAAACAACATCACGATTAAAGATAAGATGATCAGTGTCGATATCTATCAATTTGTAGGCCTTATGGTTGTCATTGTACCTTGTCATCACGAGTCTTCGAGTCTTGGAATCTAATTTGGAACGTTTAGCATCAGGAATCCAAACATAGGCAAGAGAGCCAAAAATCTTCAGGTGGCTGATCTTGGGCTTACGACCAGACCACAATTCTTCAGGAGTTTTGTTCTTGACAGCTTGAGTAGGGGAACGATTAAGAAGGTAAACAATAGTAAACACTGCTTTTGCCCAATACTTATTAGGAACACTCCTGTGTTGTAACATAGAACGAGCCATCTCAACAATCGTACGATTGCGACGCTCAACAACACTGTTTTGCTGAGGAGTGTAAGGTGTGGTGAATTGGCGTTTGATGCCATGTTCAGCACAAAAATCGGAGAATGCATGAGAACAAAATTCCCCCCCATTATCTGTTCTAAGAGAAATGATACTGCAGCCAGACTCGTTTTCAACCAATGACTTAAAATTCTGAAATGTACTAAATGCATCTGATTTTTGTTTAAGAAAGTATACCCACATCTTTCTACTAAAATCATCAACAATAAGAAAAAAATATTTGCAACTAGTTACTGACGATGTATTCATAGGACCACAAATATCAGCATGAAGTAATTGAAGTACCTGAGATGCACGCTAAGAATCGCCATCTTTGAAGGGAGTCCGATGTTGTTTGCCAGCTTGACAAGCGTCACATACTCCAAGATGTTGCATCTGAATCAGAGGTAGACCAGAGACAAGTTCCTCCCGGGACAGCTGAGAGAGATACTGGATGTTGAGATGTCCATATCGTTGATGCCACAAAGTACTGAGAGATAAATCATGGGCTGCCATAGCTATTTCAGGAGAATCACCAGTGTCAGTAAGCCGATATAGGCCATGATCCTCTAGACCAGAAGCAACAGTAAGACGAGTTGTGCGATCAATAATGGAACATTTGTGGGCATTGAAAACCACATCCAACTGAGAAGAATTTCTCATGATCTGACTCATAGAGAGCAGATTGAGTGCCATACCAGGAACGTAGCATACATTGAGAAAGATGAGCTGACACCCACCAGACTGTATCTAAACATTTCCTCTGCCAATAATTTTGAACTCCTCTCCTCCACCAAACACAACTGAATCACTGTAGGGATAGAAGTCCGTAAACTAGTCACGTCGATGAGAAAAATGACGTGAAGCTCCAGAGTTGATATACCAAGCAGATGACCAGGCTAAATCAGAGGGACTTTTAGCCATAAAAGCATAGAAAGCGGACTCCTTTTTCTCAGAATGTTCAGCAACATTTGCCTGTTGATTTGACCCTCGTAGCTTCTTTTGTTCGGAAGCGAGCCGCTGACGGCAATCCTTCTTCATGTGGCCGTACTTATGACAATAATGACACTGAACACTCTTCTACTGAGAATTGCCTGAGAATTGATGTGAACTGCCCTGTTGTGATGACTGAGAAGACTAAAATTTTGCTGCAAAGGCTTGTTCTGACGAGGATGAGGAAGTACGGTTACCAAATTGTTGTTTCTAGCGATCCTGTTGTGGAAGTTTGGTGCACAACTCTGGAAATTTTAGATCAACATTAGTTGAGGTAATGTTGAGAGTCTCTATGAAATGCTCATAAGATGTTGGTAGACTTTTTAGGGTAATAACTACCATATCTTCTTCCTCCATCTTCCGACCAATGGCTTCAAGCTGATCATGAATGTCCTTAATCTTCGTGAGATGTTCCTGTAAGGACATACGTTCATCCATCATAATGGAGAACAACTGATTCTTCAAAAAGAACGCGCGACTCTTGTCAGATGTCTCATGCAACTCCTTCAAATATTTCCAAATGTCTGCAGCAGACTTGCCAGAGGGAATATGAGGCAACTGATCATCTGTGACAGAGAGCTTGAGAAGCATAACAGCTTCTCGATTCCGATCATCGAATTTATCTTGATCTGCTTGAACGGAGGTCGGACGGGTCTCTGTGCCTAGAACAAGCGCATCCAGACGATGATACTCGAAGATGGTCAACATTCGCTGCTTCCAGGTGTTGTAATTGCTGCCATTGAACTGTTGATTGTTTTCTAGCATTAGGTTGGTCAAAGACGCCATTAGATGCAAACTTCAAGAAGAGAATTTAATAGGCACGGATTCCAAGACAAATTTTTGGCTGACCCAAAAAAAAACCGATAAGTATCCAGAAAAGCTGATAAAAAACTTAGAAGGAAATTGAGATCAAAAGTCAAATCCGTTGGCTCGAAAATCGAGGTATGAAAAATGAGGTACCCATAAAATTTTAACGAAGACTTAGATAGAATCTCGAAAAACCCACCACGAGAATGTATTTGAAAAAATTTTCGGGTCTCGAAAATTAGGGTTTTAGCAAAAAAACAGCTCTGGTTATACAAAACCACACACAGGAGCCACGAAATGTGATTGCAGAAGAGTTTCAAAGGTTGAATGGAAGATCTTAACAAACGTATAGATCGCGCCAGCAATAGGTCGCGTTGGAAGAAGATTACAAAAAAAATATGCGAGCACCAGGTTGCGGATGCCTTGCAAATAGGTAGTGTTGAAAGAGAAACCAAGTTGCGTGAAGACACTAGGTTGCGTGAGGGCACACACCAGGTCGCGTCGGGATGAAGACCTGGACGCGTGATACCTAGACGCGAGCAAGAAAAGGAAACAGGAACCAAGTCGCGTGATACCTAGACGCTAGCAAATAGGTCGCGGAAGACCGAAGAGCTGAGGAAGCTCTGCAACAGGTCGTGGATGCGGGAAAGAAACTAGAACAGGTTGCACAGAGAAAAATATTTATCAGATAATTTCAAAAAACGAAATTATAATATTTTAGCTCTGATAATTTCGAAAATGAAAACACTGCTCTGATATCATATAATAATCGAATAGATTATTTTGTATATTGAATATATTGAATGTATTTTACAAAGAGCTAGAAGCTCATAAATACACTACAAAGGCTACAAAAATAGCAACTATCTAAATACAGCAAGCTACAACAAGACACAACAAGATAGAGCATTAAAGAAGCTCTCGAATATTAGAAACATTCTAATACACACACACTTGCACACCATTTGTACAAGTATACACACACAGTACACCTTTTCCTCAACAATTCATTTTTTATTTATACCATCCTTTCATTTGTGAAATCTTCTATGGTTGGCTAAGCATCTTAACTGAACACAATTTGAGTTAGGTCGGAACTAAACATTCTTGTGGTGGAAAGGAATGAGAAGTAGACCACAACATGCCTTAATTGGGACCAAAATCAACATCATACACGTTATATTCCATCTTGCATTCACTGAGAC
Source organism: Chamaecyparis obtusa (assembly GCA_027943335.1). Taxonomy (NCBI): domain Eukaryota; kingdom Viridiplantae; phylum Streptophyta; class Pinopsida; order Cupressales; family Cupressaceae; genus Chamaecyparis; species Chamaecyparis obtusa. The sequence goes on along the minus strand of BSBK01005874.1, from coordinate 226,620 downwards.
AATTAATTGAAGCGTAAACACCTGAGGTCGACCAAACCTAGAGTAAGAACACCATTGAACTTTGAAACCATGTCTCTAAAACTCAAAATCTCATGCCAACTGAACTGAATGAAGCTAAGGACATTAAAAACTTAGTTCTAAAATTACAAGATACACCATCACTCAAAGAAATGCGGAGCATGCATTTCATGCAAGAAACACTGTCATACTCAGACAAATACCAATTCCACTAAACCTCTACCTCAAGCACAAAAACTTGAATCCAACATCTTCAAACATTACTCAACAACATACCAAAACCTCATCACTAGATTCGCAATATGAAGAATATGTAGAGAAAAACTCTCAGAATAATTGCACGGGGAACAATCACTAATGACAACAACAACATGTTGACATCAATGACAACCTAACCAACTCAGCCAACAACTCATTTTGCTCAAATTTGCAACATATTATAGGTGTTTTAAGGTTATTCGTGGTATATAAAGGATATATGGGTCTAGAAATGAGCCAAATGACATCTAGGGTTCCTTGCAACCCTATATCATGCCAATATTCTATCAATGCCTAAAACATTGTCTTGTCCTCCAAAACACTTAGTGAAACCACTTTCATATCTTTCATAATTACCTTTCTTCCCTAGTAGCAAGCCTCTTTGTTTTTTTGACGTTTCCGTTGTAGTCTTTACTTTTATTCTTCACTTATTTTTAATAGCACCCCCTTGGCGCACTTAGCAACACACACCTTGACATGCTCTATCTCTACTAAAAAATTTAACTTTTTCTCGATTGCTATTATTTTTTAGTTTTACATATGAATTGTAATGCCCCACTAAAGAACCCTCAGGATTAAGGTGTAATATCCCCAAATGAGATACTAAAAAGAAAACAATAAAATATGCAAACTAGGGCACAAGTCTGTTAACGATTTTTTTTTTACAAGTAGTGCATAAATCTGGAAATGAACTTTGCATCAGACTATTCTCATTACATCTCAGATTTCAGATCAGATATAGAATCATAAACATAATTTTCTGATTGTTATTATGATACAGAAATGATTACAAAATAACCCAGAATTTTCAGAAAAGCATGTCTGATTTTCCCTAATTTTTCTGAGATATAGACAAGAAAATAGACAGATTTAGGTACAAGAATACCTCAGATTTATTACTATACTTCATAAAACCCTAGCTGTCCAAAATGGAAAGCACTAAACTCCCAAAATGACTGTCAAACATACTGTTCTACCTGCTCCTTGCAGCAGTCCCTCAAAAAAACTTAGAATTGGATGATCTGCAACACTGAATGTCCCCAGATATGAGTCTCCAACATTGATATTGTCCTCAATTTGGCCTCCAAACCTGATCAGTACTTGCAGCCCAGAATTAGCAATGTGCTAGGGTTTCACAAACTGGAGTTCTTCCACTGAAACACACTCTTCTGAATAGGGAGAGCCCTTGTGTCTCACTGAAATCAGGGGTTCTTAAGGGTTTCAATCCTCAAGCCAAGATGCAGCAACAAGAACAGAAAACTTCATCACATAATGAGCTCTAAATGAGCCCTTAGGGTGTTTTATAGCACCTTCTAAAAATATGAATCAATCTCCACACTTTATATTCCACCTCTTAATCCAATGCTCCAAAATGAAAACCTAAAGTGTGCACCAATGAAACTCTTTGAAGCTGGAGGCCCACCTTGGCTTTTTGTCATATGTTTTTATCAAGTCACTTAAGTACATAAAAGAGGGGATAACTTAAGTCCCTTGTCTAGGCATCACTTAAGTTGCCTAAAAAGACGTGCCTAACTTAAAATAACTTAAGTTCGCTTAAGTTGCATCAAAAGACGTGCACTCAACTTATTAGAATTTAGATCAAGACAAGGACTTCATTTCTTACCCAATGATGCTCTACGTCTTCTTCCTCTTGGGTAATCCAAGGAAAGGACAGCCAACTGTTGTTAATTGTCTTGCTTTGAGCTGGGGACATTACAGTCCTCCCCACCCAAAGAAGGCTTGTCCTCTTGAAGACTAGGATGTTTGAGTATCTCCTCTTCCTCTCATGTTGCATCCTCCCATGTCTGTTACTACATTGATACCAAGACTATTGGATCGATACTTGTCACGCCTTTTGATCATTTGTGATGATGATATCATTTGACTTTGTGGATGGATGTGTTTGCTGCTCCTGATGCCTAATAGGGTATACTTTTGAGAGAAGAAAACCTAGAGCTTCTTTTGCTAGCTCCAAACTAGTGGGTTGCTTCCTCAACACCTTTTTGCTGATCAAAATTAACTCGTTCAGGTGGCTCCAGCTGAAAAGTGGTTGCTTCCACATTATGATCCTGTTGCTCCTGTTGCTTCCACATCTCCTAAGAAAATCAGGAGCAGTAGGAGCATAATGTGGAAGCAACCACTTTTCAGCTGGAGCCACCTGAACAAGCTCATTTTGATCGGCAAAACGGTGTTGAGGAAGAAACCCACCAGTTTGGAGCCAACAAAAGGAGCTCTAGGGTTGCTCTCTCAAGAGGATGCCCTATCAGGCATCTATCTAAGGCGGAGGACAGCAAAGAACCATTAATCATGCGTGCACCCAAATGTGAAGCTCCAGCTCGAGATGAAGTTGAAGGAGAGCACGTTCAATTGACCTATACATTCTCAGGCAACAGTGTGCATGCACATCATGAAGAGGTAGTTGAACTAGTTTGTAACTTTCAAGAGTTGCAATCTTTTGTTGAAATTATATCCAAAATGTCTCTTTCCCTAGCTGCCCGTGAACATGTCAATCATTACAAATTGAAGAGAAAAGGGAGTAACTTTATAGAACCAGTAAATGGATTTGTTTAAGTTTGTCTCTTTGTTGGTTAGTTTAGGGTAGGGTAGGCTTTCTAGTTAAATAAGTGCTACTGCACAATAGATTAGATGTAGTTTTCATTTCCCTAAGTGCTGGTTGCACGGTTAGTCAGTTGTTTTTGAGTTGGGTAGAGGCTTCAGTTTGAAAGGAGTTTTTACTTTTTCACTTGTGCAGATTGTAACTTTCTGAGTTCTTTTGCAGAAGAAAAGAGTTTTTGTAACTCATATTTTTGAGAGGAATGCAGATTGTAACACCTTTTTGGAAGTAATAGACAATTTGTGCCTTGTCATTTTTTCTGATATTGTGTGTCCTTTTGTTAATACAGTTTTCTCGTGATGATATTTGTCCTTGGGATGGTATTACATGTTGGTGCCTTTTGCAGAAATATGCACACTTTTTGCAGGTTGTGAGTTTTGCTAGTTATAGGATTTAGTCTTAAATTTTGAGGAAGAGTCTTTCTCCTATTAAGGGTTGTGTTTCATTTTAGCCTTCTTATAAATTGTTGATGCAAAGATTATGTATCATTGGGTTGTGTAGACAAGCCTTTTATTTACTGGTTTTACTGTGTGTTGGTTGTTTGTGTAAGTCTCAAAATGTTATCCAGTGTATCACCTTTTTAGGATTAGATTTCATTTTACATATTCTCTTTCTTATTCTTTCCTCTGCAAGAAGTGCTAGTTTAGGTGAAGTACTTAGGAAGAACCAACTTACTCCGGAGGTCCACTTCTTTTTCAGGTCACCCACAACCTTAAAAGCTAAGTTGCCGGTTTGGATTCGGGTTCGAGATTCAGATTCGAATTTTTTTTGGGGTGGGTTCGAATTCGTTTTGGGTTCGTGTGTACAAAAACATATGTTTCATATGTATGTATGATATGTATATGTATATATATGCAGTAGCAAATAAGTTCATACACCACTATGCTAATAGTAAAGCAACATAGAAAAATACACCACCATATATATTAATGTTTTAGTTCAAATAGCATATGTTTTATCTTTTTGACCTTTTTAGTGGTCTATTATAGGGTTGGAGGCTTGGATTGACTAAAATAGACCCCCAAAAAAGTCAAAAGAGTCCATTTTTTGGCAAAATTTGGCCTGGGTCTTGCTGCAGATTTGCAAATTCACCATTAAAAAGGCAAAATATGTGTCGGGTTTGTCTGACAAAATTTGTGTAGACTTTGAAGGTCTGCGACAGACTTTTGCAAGAACATGATAAGGACTAGAATTTTGCAAGAACCGGACCAGACTTTGGGGTTGCTAGGGAAGAATTTGGTAACATAGATTAGAAGTGTTCCCTTGTATCAATAGGTTGTTGAATTTCATTCTGAGCAAGGGTGCAAACCTCATTGATAACATGGCACTTTCCCCCTTGGATGGGATACCGGGTTTGTGGTCTTTGCCGCTAAATGACACTTTTAGAATCAATGGGTGGTGGTTGAAGGGAAAAATAATGCTCTACAGGTTAGTTGTTGGAACGCTAATGGGATCTCTTTGTCTTCTCCAGGAGTTCTCCATGATGCTCTAGGTTATGCTAATGTCCTTTTTCTCACGAAAACACACGAAAGTCCCTCGTGTCCTCTCCTAGGTATCACATGATATCATTGGATGTTTTCTTATAGGCACGAGACTAGGAGCTCTAGTGGGGTCCATGGATCCGGTGGGGTCGCTTGCCTTGTCTGGGACCGTTATCAGAGCCAGGTTTCAGTTGTTTTGTTAGATGACTCTGCTAGATTCCTTTGGGTCCACATTTGTTAGGCTGCCCCCACCTCAAAGACATGCACATTGGAGTTTGTTACTTCCCTCCTGCCTCCTCGATGTATGCTATGCATAATGGTACCGATAGGGACCCCTATTCCAACCTATATGATAGCATTTCCCAGTTCTCTGCAGTTGGTGATGTTTTTATTCTCGGGGACTTTAATGCTTGGACTCATGTTGCTTAGACCCCCCGTCATGATAGGTCTATAAATGCTATGTGCATCAAGGACATGGATCCTTTTGCTTTGGGACTTCAAAGATCTTCCGACGATACCTTAGGCCCCTTTACAAGGTATGGTCATCATCTCATTCAGTTGTGCGATTCTTCTGATTTGGTGGTTTCTGAATGGTCTTCCTTTCTTTTTGGACTCCATTTTGTTCACTTGTAGACCTCACTATGGTGGTGCGAGTGTGGTGGACTATGTTCTCTCCAGCCAGTCGTTCATCCCTTCTATTTGCCACTTCTCTTTTGCCCCCATCCCCTTGGTCGATCATGCTCTCCTTTGTCTTTCCATCCTGTTCACTTCCCCCCCGCCTTGCTTCTCCCCCCCGTCTATCCCCTCCGTTCCCCCTCGTATCGTTTTTTGTTTTAATGATGGGACTGCGACCTTTTTGCCCACCACCTTAGGCAACTTCTCCCCCCTGATCCCCTTTTCTTCCCTCTCGAGTGCGCAACCACCAAGTTTAACCTCCTCTCCACCTCCATTTGGGATGCTGCCCTTCTCTCCTTCCCTCATATGACCACCCCCCATTCCTCCTAGGTCTAGGAACACTTGTTCTATGAACCAATGGTATGATGAGGATTGCAAATCTCACCATCAGGCCTTGCGTTGTGCCTTCATTCATCACTGCCCCTCCTTCACCGGCTTGAAAATTTCCTACTGCCATCTCCTCTGCCTCAAAAAGCATCTCTTCATCTCCCAGCGTAGAAGAGCCCTTCGCGCTGCTCTCATCCATTCTCCGAAGTCCTTCTAGTGCTACAATATATGTATTCTGCTTATATCTGTGGATGATCTGCTGCTCCTAATATGCCTTTATGAAAATGCTCGTATGATATCGCTTACAGTGATATAGTTCTGTTTCTGATTTGGCTTTGTAAAACTTGCAATAATGGTGCTCTTCCGATATCGAACTTGATATATATGCAACCGGTTTGACAGTAGGCCTATTGCTCAATAGAACAATCCAATAAGGATATTTAAAAGAGATAAAATGAATCGGTGATGTTTGAGTGAATGAGTTCAAACTCCCTTATGTATCATGGAGATGGGAATGGTTGCATTCTAAGAGATGTCCCTTCTTAATTATGTCTCTCCATAAGCAAATCACATCTTTCCATAACAATTGGTTTGTCTAATCGCTGTTATCATTATCACCGCTTAGCATTAATTATTCCAATTGCTGTCTTACTATTGGTTATGACTAATCATTTGATTATTCAACTTCTTCCTTAATTGATATACTTTGGTTTGTTACTTAATCATTCTTGGTGGATCCTTAATATGTAGAGATAATCTAAAGTAAGCTGGTGCTTATCTGTTTGTCATTATGTTGATACTACTGATCATCTTTATGGGATCACTAATTGTCTAATTAGTGAATTGCTTTATTGCAATCATCTTCTTCTTTTAGGCAGCGATAGACATGCTTTGATGATTGATCTTCTTGTGCATTGATAATCACTGGGCAATGAAGGATACTTGATATGCTTTTCTGTCTGTTGATACATCGATACTAGTCTATTGGATTGATACATATTGTTAATGTTTGTAGCTTCAGTCGTATGATCACTTAGAATACATATAATACTTAGATATTGATTAATAATAATATATTGTATTTGTGTATATATATATATATATATATGTTATATTATATATATTATTCAAATGTATATTATTCTAATATATGATCAATTAATGAAACATTATAAAATGAATAGACATGTCCCATGAAGGGACATGTCTCTCATAGCTTCATTCCCAATATAAACAATAGAGATTGTTGCATTTGGAAATTACATACTTTAACAGCAGTGCTATTACATTTGCAGCGATCTAAAACCTTAACATGGTATCAGAGCCAGACTGCAAATGAGATAGATATATAATAATACTGAAGAGTCATAAGTCTATGAAACAACATTGGAAGATCTGGATTTGGCAGCCTCTCCATGTGCGGAGCCTCCATTTATTCGAGAACTATTGTTGTTGTGAAGGGAAATGTGATATTCATGGGAGATTGTATAAATGAAGAGTTGCAATTAAGGGAGAGACGTGTCTATTCTAGTCAATGAATGCAGCAAATGGGATATATAATGTGAATCGATATGATTCCAAAAAGGAACCGCCAGAGGGTCAGTAGACTGAAACATTGGAATAACATTACTAGTCATAATAGTATTTGGCTGAGAAGTATCGAATAACACTTTCAGATAGCATTTCAAGGATCATACAAATTATGTGCTTCTATACTATTTATCATTTTGCATGATTACTATCTAAATTCTGAGGCTGGAAACGTTGACTTCTATACAAGGAACTCCATGTTTTGGACCTTCAATTTGGAACCAGAATTATGAAGAATGGCTACATTTTTTTAATTTTAAATCTGATATGTTTTGACTCGACGACTAGCACTGAGAAGGCTGTCTCCTGCAATTTTCTCTAGCATCAACCCGAATTCCAACCCAGACGCCCGATCTATTACAGCTGGTGTAATATTTATTCAAACTCATTGCCTGGTAATACAAGTATTGTTCACGTCACACAGCATATACTAAGTTCAGCCCTCTATCTAGCTGTTTTTAGACATTTCTCTATCAAACATAAGTAGTTGGTTTCTTATTTATCGAGCTGTGATCGGTTGTAGTTTTGAGAAACTATGTTTTGGTGTTTTCAGACAAATGATTGCTGATTAGAGCAAACGAAAAAAAAAAAAATATTGTATATTGTTATGGCACATATCTTCTGAAAGCAAGCATTGAAGAACATTATTGCCAGCATAGAAAGTATACTAAACACCATTCTTTCATATCATAGTAGAAATGAGTGTATTGAACCATTGAAGGGAATATTAATCAGATAATTGTGCTCCCAACAATATCCACATTAAGAGAGCATCCAGAGTGGGAATATTGGCGCTGCAGACATTGACCAGTTTAGCACAGAAAATCAGACTTGTCCTATGTTCATAATTGTTGAAAGAATGAGTGTGTAATGATCTAGAATCGTGAGGTGGCTCAATGTGTCTTCGGTTCTTGCAATAATGATAGTGGTTATATTGATAACGATTGTCTTCTCCTATTCCGCCATGGATACATTTCAGTGTTTGTGTAGACTTGCGATATGAGCCCCGTGGAAGAAAATTAAATTATTATTGATTGGCATATCTTGTCTCAGCATGTCTGCGAGAGATTATAATGAAATCCAGCGGAACATTTTCGTATTGCATATTCACAAAATTGGATATCGAAAGGGAGTTTATCTGATAATGGCATGTATGAAATATCTCTAGGCATATGGGAAATGGTATCCTAAAGATAATCGTTACTACTGCTATGCCTTGAGTATCGAGTTGTTTGAATTTGTAATTGGATTGGTTGTGTAACCATTTTGATTGGTTAGCAACAGTTACAACTTCCTCATAACAACCCAAAATTATTGAATATAATGGAGATGTTATTTAAAGAGAAGGCAACGATGAAAGTTGTATGTGTTTTTGAGCCATATGTGATATTGCTGAATCAAGGATGATGAGTTCATCATTCACAAACCACCTTATCTGAAGATCAGAAGGAGTATTGAGAGTATCTTATTGGACGCAAAAGAAGCGATATAGTTTGGAGCATTTATATTCCAACAGATTGTCAGTAGAGTATATATCGCATGCTGAATTCAAATGTGAAGATATCGAACCCATAGAGGTGTGGTGGAAATGTTTTCATGGGCCAATATGTAGATGTGATGTTGTGAATACTCAATATGTACGAAATATTATTGTGAATCACTCGGAATACTATGAGCATAAGCAGCGGTCACAGTAATGGATGCAAATTAGTCCAAACACTATTACCTCATTCCTCTATGTCATGATGATATTGGCTCAGATCAGTTTGCTAGCAATATATCGATTGATATGCACGAAGGAGAGACCTGCGAATGATTTCCCTTATGTGCAAACCTATAAAGTATTTAGTGAGAAATTAATGAGCAAGTTGGACATAGAACAAAGATTATTGTCTTGCCACCTTTTGACAAATTCAAGTGGAAGATTTCACATTATCATCAATCTAGATGAAGGTTAACAGCTATATCGAACATTTTTTTTTCGCCATTTATGAGAAGACAACCACAAAATGTGATGGTCGACTCCCACGCTGACGAGGATGATTATGTGGCAACATTATATTTCAACTAACAAGACGAGCATGGAGAGTGGGCCTGAATTCAAAGCAAAGTGCTTTCTCTTGCTGAAGACTTTGTGTTTCTCATGACTCAAGAGTTAGAGAACTTATAAGCACACTATATGCTATAATGTTCAAAGTATACGGAAATGAAGGTTATTGTTTGAAGGGTGTGCATCTGTGGTACTAAGAGAAGTTGAAGAATAGTCTTTAACTACATGAGATCGGTATTTTTAGTTCAATTTCTAAGTATTGTATTTCTAATCTCTCTTATTCTCTTATTCATTACGTACTATAAGAGTTATTTGCCTTGATATTTCTTTGAGGATGCTCTTGCAGGAAAAGAAGGATTTCTATCGGATTCAGAGGGAATCTGACACTTTATCTATTAGAAGAAACCTTAGACGAGAAGGTCAGAAGGTTGCTATCACATTTAGAAGAAGTCTGATGAACCATCAGAGGAAACCTTGGACGAGAAGGTTAAATGTTGATGTTAGTACTCAAAGATTCAGAGGGAGTCAGTACAACATCTAGAGGATATGCCTTATTTGATTTCCAAGGATCTCGGTCATATTGATTCAGAGGGAGTAAACCATATCATGATGGTTTCCCTAGCGACCAGGAAACTATGAAAGGAAAAGAATTGCGATTCAAATGATGAAATTTCATGTATGTGAACTAGAAGGCTTTTATGCTGATATCTAGGTCATGATATTCCTAGATAGATGGTTGGAAATTCAAGAAAAGATCTTAATGTGGACTAAAGAAGAAAGACAACTTTCTCGCAGAAGGTTGATATTAGATTCAGAGGGAGAATGATAGTTCATCTAAAACAACCTTGGACAAGGAGGTGAGGAGGTTCTTACAAGACCTTAAGGGAAGCATCTAGAGGACTATGATAATGAGATTGAGTCTCATGTGTGCTAGCTGAAATGCCTTTATGCTATCTCCTAGAAGTGATGCAAACTATATAAGAGAATATCAGTATGCCATTCAAGGTGCATTATCCCTATATAACATATGGCTGATTTTCTTACCAAGTTTCTTGCTAGAGGTAAGGTTGTGTACCTTCGAGATAAACTTGGCATGTTAGAGAATGAAGCCTTAGATGAAAAAGAGTTTCATCTATTATCTTGTATGTTATTGCATTCTTCTCCTTCATAGAGAAGTCTAAGGTGAAAGCCCTTGTTTCCACCCTTTGGGATGAGCCATGATGGATCCACCCTCTGACATGAGTCAATGTGGATTTCACGTGTGTGACTCCAGGACCTATGGGCCCTCCTGTGAACATTGGAGAAAGGTGATGACTTTTCGACAATGAACACTTGTATTTGGTATTACAAGGTGACAATCTTGTAATAGAGATTCGTTATGGTAGACTTTTGTTTGTGCACATACCATAATAGGGCTATATGTAAATGGAATGTAATGTTCTTATTTACTATATCCTTGTATCACGCTGAGGTGATATGAAAATTAGGTATCACGATCTAAGGTGATTCCTCATATCAAGGTGATATGAAAATTGGGTATTACATGTCAGGTGATTCCTCATATCAAGGTGGTATGAAAATTGGGTATCACATGTCAGGTGATTCCTCATATCAAGGTGGTATGAAAATTGGGTATCACATGTCAGGTGATTCCTCATATCAAGGTGGTATGAAAATTAGGTATCACGATCTCAGGTGATTCCTCATATCACATGTTAGGTGATATTGAAAACCGGGTATCACATGTTAGGTGATATTGAAAACTGGGTATCACATGTTAAGTGATTCCTCATATCACATGTTAAGTGATATGTAAAACTTGGTATCACATGTTAGGTGATACTTCATATCAGGAATTATGTGATATATGATACTCTATATCACAAGTTAGGTGATACTTCATATCACGATTTATGTGATATGTAATTTCTTAGTATCCGTATGAATCATATTAGGATCCTTCTGAACTTAGTATTACATATTGATTGGACCCTAGGAAACATATCACATAGTGACATGTCTCTACATAAACTTAGTATCCACATGATAGACATCATGAGAGGTATTGTCATTAGACATACCATGGATATTTAAGAGCTATGGTGAACATCATGTGACTTGATATTTTTGCATATACCATATCTCCTGATATCACAGTGGGGTGATATCTCCTCTCTTTCAAAATTAATGATTTATTACCTTGATGGGTTTTTTTCATCTTCTCTAGCTAAGAGGGAGTGCTGATGTTTTGTATGGCTATAGTTAGGGTCATAAGTGTTGACAAGGGAGACCATAACACATTTTGTTTGATCATCCTCCCTAGCTAAGAGGGAGTGTTAATGTTTGTAGCTTCAGTTGTATGATCACTTAGAATACATATAATACTTAGATATTGATTAATAATAATATATTGTATTTGTATATATATATATATATGTTATATTATATATATTATTCAAATGTATATTATTCTAATATATGATCAATTAATGAAACATTATAAAATGAATAGACATGTCCCATGAAGGGACATGTCTCTCATAGCCTCATTCCCAATATAAACAATAGAGATTGTTGCATTTGGAAATTACATACTTTAACAGCAGTGCTATTACATTTGCAGCGATCTAGAACCTTAACACATATCATGCCGATTGATCTTCTGTGATGATGATGTTATTCAACTTTGTGGATGGATGTGTTTTCTACTTAATCGATATCTATTGGATAACCGATTAGTAGATTAGTTGATCCTTCTTATGCAATGATAACGATCCAAAGCATATTGATTGGTGTTTATGATAACTTCCTTAATCTGAAAGTAATGTCTTTATATTTAATGCTTGCTATTTGATCAATGTTCAATACCTGATTGGCTGAAGTGATGCAAACATCCTTTTGCTGATTGACATATTATAACTTGCTGGTCCTTCTTTCATGATGATGCTCTTCTTGGTATGATAGAGATGTCAATAAAGGTTCTGATGTGAGATTCCTCTCTTTGGCATACTTCCGTAATGTTCTCATGATGCTTGTTTGAGCTTGTTGCTTTGCTATCTTCATCCACTTGTATGATGATTGTTGCCGTGATATGTATATTCCTCAAGTGTGATGGATGCATTATGGTGGTGTTTCTATAAATACTCTTTATGTGTGATGGATGCATGATGATCTACATTAAACACCATTCTTCTTCCTTGTTGTCTTGATCTCTTCATGCTGGATCCTGACTCATTCTCATATCACAATGTTGTGCCTCTTAATGCCAACTAGGAAAATCGTCTTATTGATAAGACTTCATGATTTTCCCTTGATACACTTGATGCTTATTGATTCTTTATGGAAAGAACATGCAAACTATCTACTTGAACTCTTATTTTGTATGTACAATGAGCTACTAACCATCTTCTAAATATCTGGAGGTGCTCAAGATCTGCCACCCCTTGACCACATGTGTGATTTATTGCTATTGCATTATTAGGATAAAGATGGGGACATCACACTATTTTAATTGGTTTTCTTATTATTTTATTACTATTTTATGCTTCTTTTTACTTATTCACTGCTTGTGCTTTATATTCTTTTGGTAATATTTTGTTTTGAAAAGGCTAGTAAATATTCTATTATTATATGTATTTTTAACTTATAGTTTTCACAATTCATTATCAATAATTTTATTTGTTGGCTGGCAAATGTTTTTTTTCAATATTTGTTTTGTTAATTTTTGGTTTTGTCACCTGTGAGGAGTTTTTGTGAACAGGGCCATGTCATTCACTCTACCTTGCTTCCACTGTATATTGCATTGAATCAAGCAACTCAAAAGGCTTTCATATAACAGAATTGGCCTCATGGAGCTCCATTTTAAGATTAGCCGAGGCTTAGTATTTCATGTGAAAGACTTTTGAGTTGCTTGTTACAGTGCAACATTGATTATGAAGTGCATTGAAGATTTTGCTTTTTTTTTCTCTAATAATTGTTAATTTTCACACATATGAGAGTCCCAAAATTATGTTATGCATAATTGCTTTATCTAATTGCATTTTTTATGGCAGGGTTCCACAGTTGTTGCAATTCCTGGCAAGGATACTCAATATAAGATTGTGAAGGACTCAGCAATCTATTATTTACGTACTGCAACAGGGGGACAAAGGCAGGTGCTTACATCTCTTAATCCCTTGTGGATTGAATTAAAAGTGTATAATCCTGAAAACATTTATATGATCTGTGTTTTATACAAAGTTTTCAAAATATCTTGGAACAGTCATAATTCTTTGTTGCTTCATCATCCACATTCATTTTTTACAAGGAAGAAAGGACATTTTATTTCTAGTGCTTAAATTCTTCACATTTACTTCCAATCATCACAAATTAGATAGTTTGGTCATGGTGTACTCATCATCTGCAATCCTAAGATTGATATTAAATATAATGTATCCCATTAGGCATATTTTTCCCCTCTATAACTCACAAAGCTATTGTTTTATTATTCTCATTTTTATTCAAGATGTTCAATAAATCTTGTGGCATCCCTTAAGGATATTACACATGAAGAGAAGCAAATATGTTAATGCCCAAAAAGGCTATCAATAACCAGAAACAACATTAATAGTAAGTGGTGGATAAATTCCAAAGGGTACATTCTAGATGAGTCTCTATGGCTAATTGTTATGTATAATAATCTCGACAAACAACATCAGTGTTCTGAAATTATAAATTTAAAAGAGTTATTATAACTAACCATGATTGCTAAAAGCAATTCTAAAACATAAGATAAAGCAATTGAGGCTGAAAACTTTAAATTACAAAGCAATATAATCAAAATTAGAGGGGGAGAAACCAAAATGGGTAAACACTAGACAAGTCAATATGCACAATAGCTATACAAAAATACAATCTTGCATTCAAAAAGATTTTTGTAAAAAATATAGACAAAGCCAAAAGAATGGAGCCAATGGAAAACAAGTTTCTAGTTTGTACATGTTAGGCACATAGGAAGGGTTATTCCATCAAACACCACAAAAGGGTCGATGCAGAGACTGATAATCATTAAGAGAATGACTTGGGCTTAGAAGGCCCACGTTAACAATCATCACAAGAAGTAGGGTATCCTTTAGAGTGTTTCTCCTAACGCTGAAGGCCAGTGGAAATTCTCCAAATTGAAGATTGGTAATACAGGTTTTGTGCTATGGTTTAGATTGTAAATGGGAGAGAGTTGTTTGTCCTCTCCGTTAAACAGGTTTAATGCATACGAGAGTAGATTAAAGTAATTGTACAGAGAAGAATATACCAAATAACTCACCGTGTTTGTATTAATTCATCAAATGTTTACCACATATACCAGTAGCACTCAATGCAACACAACCACAATGACGACAACAATACTGATGATTCTCCTTGAAGGAAAGTACATGACATATAACAAGACCGAAGGGGTGCGTCTCCAACCGTCGCGACATTACTCCAACCACCTACCTTTCAGCCGACTAACTAATGATGACAACACTTCTACCGAAAACATCATCCCCTCCAAAAAGAAAGTCATCTCCGGACGATGCACAACAAAATGGGGACAATGTTTGAAATATCTGCTATACAAATAAATATCAAGACTAAGAAGAAGGGGGTTGAGGAAGCATCCCTGAAGAAGATGGCACCTGTAGTGATGTAAACAAATCCAAGCGAGCCCGCAGCTCATACACCTACTCTGTCCTTAGCTTCAAGTCCCATTTCGCTGCCATCTTACACTCCAATGTAGTCTTCACCATAAAGGCGACTTCCAATACCTTCTCTTTCGCATCCACAATCTCCATAGAACTGGCCAGGCGAGTCTCTAGCATGTCCCTCGTGGCTCTCTCCTTTGCCAATTGCTTCTCTAGAGCTGACCTCTCTGCCCTGGCTGCCTCCAACTAAGCTACTAAATCACCTCTCTCCATTGCCCATGCTGCTTGCTGACTAGCCAACTCCTCCGTACTGTCAGCCAAATCTCCCTCCATTGTCTGGAGCCGGGTGGCCAACTCCTCTCGAGTCGACACTGCAGCCACCCGCATAGCCTCATGGCTTGAAGAGATATGCTCCATACGCTTCAGGTGTAGTAGCCTTCCCTGTAGGCCTGCTCAATCTCTCGAATGAGAATCCCAACTCTACTCTCTCCCTCCCGCTCACGGAGGGGCCAGTCATCCATCATCGCCACTGTCTCTGTAGCAGGCCATCCGCGGGACTCGAAACAAGCGACAAAGGCTTTAGGGAAGCCTACCTGAACAAAAGCCAACAAGCTCTCCAAATCCGTTACAACTCCCTCTTGGGTGTGTGACTGAGCAGAAGCTACCACTTGTTGAGCTCATGCAACCATATTTGCAAGATACTCTAAGTCCTCACTAGCAGGCTCCCTAGGAGGCTCAAGTAGCTCCTCACAGTGTTTGTATTAATTCATCAAATGTTTACCACATATGCCAGTAGCACTCAATGCAACGCAACCACAATGACGGCAACAATACTGATGATTCTCCTCGAAGGAAAGTACATGACATATAACAAGATCGAAGGGGTGCGAGTCCAACCATCACGACATTACCCCAACTAACTACCTTTCGGCCGACTAACTAATGATAACGACACTTTTACTGACAATAAGAGTATTCAACCTACATTTGTGTGTGAGAGTGAGAAGTTTGAGATGTTCTTGTGGCTACTTTCAAGTAGGGGTATATCTTGAATATATCACAATATGCTAGTAATTGTGGTACTTAATTGATGAGTACTTAATACACTCATGGTTGAAATTTCAAATAGATTAAAAGAAGAAATAATCAATTTGGTTGTAGACTCAACATTTTTGTAAATTCTTTCTTAGGTAAGGTTGAAATACCTTCGATCTCAGTAACACAAAATCTAGTGAAGGACCTTTTGGAGTCTATGTCAGGAATCTCATGATAGAGATGGCACCTAAATTTGAAGTACTTCAATGTCTCAACCTCTCAAAGAGCATAAATGACATATCTTATCATACTATTCTATTATATCCATCTAAACTTGTAAAATTAGTTTGAACATAGCCTCAACTAGTGAAAGAGGAGCCTATTTCTATGCAACCAATGAAGATGAAGATAGTTAGGAGGTAGAATGGTGTTGTTAACAACCTGTAGAAGTACTTAGTGTGGAGATCCAAATGACTATAGACATGCATAGGATTTGAAGTGTTCTTTACAACTTAGTAAAGAAAGTATAGTAGAGAAATATAACAATAGGATATAATAGAATAAAATAGCAATGATCAGATACTGTGAATAAATGATAACAATGAATGGAAAGAAAATGGTCTAGTTTGGTTTGTAGTGATGCTTTGTTACTTGGATTGAGTCTTCACATTTATGAATATAAGGATTGATATCATGCCTGTTCAATAGAGTAACTTGGTCAAAATAAGCTAACAATGCTATCAACCAAGTTAGAAGTACATCTTGGGTTTACACATAGTTAGTAAGGGACAAATTAGGCTTGGGTTATATAATGGATCTCTATGATGTTCAACAATGGAAAAATCTTGAGGTTCCTATTTAAGCATCAGTATACGGGGTTAACTATCACCCTTGACATCCAATGGGAGCTTCCTCATGGAGGATATGTGCCAAGCTGAACTCCCATGGGGCAGCTACAAGAAATATGGGGATACAGATTTTTTGTAGGAATCCTCTGAACATATGAAGGTCATTAGCTATATGTGAATATCATGTTGGAAAACAAAAAAACAATATGGTTGGAGTGTTTTCTGACCAGAGTTCCCAAACTCAGACTCGGCTCGGACTTGGCAAGGCTGATTCGACTCGTGACTCGACAGCGAGTCAACAAAATATATCACTCTCAATGCAAGTATACCGCTGCCCCAATATGACTTGTGGAAGCTTTTTAGCTCTTCTTCCATACTGGTTGCAAACCTATGGCCTCTTGTTTCTCTCTCTCTCACTTTTCCTCTCTTCTTTTCATGACAAGCAAATAGATCACATTTTAGGGCAAAATAGAAAAGAAATGTAAAAAAAAGAAAGGGAAATTTTTTTTTTTTTTTTTTACAATTCAGTTAATTGGCTGCCACGACCAAGTCATGGACCATAGACTCGGCGAGTTAGGCCATGACCTGCTGACTCAGCAAGTCACACGGGTCATGGGCTTTGACCTGTCGAGTCATGGTTTAGGGTCGTCAAAACCCGCCTAGGCTGCCTCGTCTTGCCGACCCGGGCTACCCATGTGACTTGCGGCGAGTCCTGGAACAATACTTACTCTAAACCATACTCTTTATCAAATCAAAAGGAATATAAATTAACAATATTATTATTGGAGATTCCAACTTAATTATTCATCTACCTGCAACGGCTGAGCAAAACAAACTCTCAACGAGAAGATGGATGCTTTAGTCAAGCACACGAGAAATATTCCAAGTTACTTTACTACTTGTAGAACCTAGCACATAAAAAAGTCTATAAAGTGGTCGATGATGCACTTGAAAAAGCTGTTGTTCATTATTTGAACGATGCTCGATAGATTGTCTATTACAACTCACAAGAAACACTGCATTAAATCTGCTTCCTTGTTGAGGAAGAGTGTTATGTGGGAGAGAAATACACAAATGATAAATTTAACCACCATCCCAGGAAAAGGGACGTTCAGAAGGTCCCTCCTTGATATCTGAAAGAAAAATGTTTCTTTTTGAAAAAAAAGAGAGTGGGTAAGCTTCCGTTTATAGCAATGCACACATAATCATCATGTTGCTACCATTACAATTTGTCTCTTTCAACTTCAAACCCTAAACATGTCCTCTTTTAATTTTTTCTTTTCTACACACAATGTCCAACATAGTTGGTGGTACCCTCACATATAGTTGCCCTCTAAAGCATGAGCTTTGATCACACATCTTGAGGGCTATGGTGAGGGATATGGTCCATTTTCACAAGTTGGAAGTCAAAATATTTTCATTGCACATTGTGAAGCCATTCATAAATCAAGTTGATAGTCTTAGTGAACTAGCGTAAGTCCCTTTGTGATACCAGCATATCACATTAATAAACTGAGTGAGTATCCACATTAAGGAGCGTTGGACTCACCTCGATGATCTTTCCTTGCGACCTTTAGCATACATGGTGTCTTTATTCAAGAGGGGATTCAATATTTGGTGTTTCATCCTGGAACATTGAGTGTTTCATCCTACATGTTGTAGTGGCATAAAACTCACATCAACAGGTAGAAGATTGGATTTTGAGTTAGGGTTCTTAATAGTTGACCTCTTTACGGAGTTGCATTTTCTTTAGGCAGATCCATTGCAGATTAAATCCACTATTCTTATGACAGTTCTAGAATTAATTTTGACTTGGACTACTTAGGAGTGCAGTAAGACAAACTCAGCATCCTATATGTATGCATATACGTGCAGTCTCTGTATTCTACATGCATACCTATTCATGTTTTCTTTTCTCTCTCATGCATGCACGTACGCGCTTCACGATAATGCAACTTTTACTGAGTAGGATAATTAATAGTTGATTATGGTTTCAAACATAATATAAAACTTCAATATTTCACATAAGTTTTCTTTTGTCTTACTGAAATCTCCTAGAAGAGTTTGGAAGAATTTAGGTTATGGTTTATTGCACAACTTCTACTATAGACTGCAATCTCTCAAGAAATGAAAGTAAAGATTCTCTTTCAACCACACAGACCATTACTGAGTTCATGGTTTCATACAAAACTTTTAAGGCTACTTATCAACATCCCGTGGAATGTAAAAGGTCTCATTTTTGAAGAATCAGTGAATGCAAAGAAAGCGTCAAAAACCATGCTAGAATTTGAGTAACCTTATCAAACCTCTGATTAAGCTTTTTCAGAATTTATAGATTCAAGACAGCACAGGAGTAATTCAGGCTTCTTCTCTCTACTAAAGAGCTTTTCACAATTGCTAAAGAACCATTTATTCTAAGGTTACTATTAGAATGTTTCTAATATGCTCTAATACTCAATCTTCTGTGTATACTGTTGTATTTAGTAGTTTCTATTTCTGTTAGCTTTCGTCATGTATATATGAGCTTCGCTCTTTGTAATTAATACAATTCAATACAAAAATATTCTGGTTACAATATTTTTATGGTATCAGAGCAGGCTTTTTTTTTTTTTCTGCATAATTTCATTATCGAAATTATCTGTAGCAGTTCTTTTCTGAAGTTTTTTTTCTTCCTTAAACCCGCGTGTCCACTTGTGTCTATTCGCGTTTTTTTCTGTATCAAGATTGCTCGTGCTGTCTTCTGGTTCATCCGCGCGAAGACTTCTGGTATCTTCGGTCTTCTGGTAACTTCGTATCCGCGCGAAAACTTCTGGTAACTTCGTGTTGTCTTCTGGTATCCGCGCAAAAACTTCCAGTATTCTGTTGGCGACGGGATTCTTGGCGTTTGTTGGCGACAGGATTCTTGGCACCTGCACTTGGCGGCGCGATTCTTAGTGCGCGACGGAGGATCTTTAGATCCCTGCAACTGTTTTTGGCGACGAAGGGATCTTCGTGTATTTGTCATTGTTGTAACCAGAAACCTGCAAATATCTTTGTTTCCATGGTCACAGATTAGGGTTTCCTTCGAAAACCCTAATTTTTGAACTCGAAATTTTTATCTGATTTCATATTTGTGGTGGGTTTTTCGAGACCTTATCTGGGTCTTTGTCAGAATTTTCTGGGTACATCGTTTTCCATGCCTTAATTTTTGGGCCAGTGAATTTGAATTCTAATTGCAGATTCTTTCTGGGTTTTCTGTCTACTCTTTTGGGTACTTGTCGATTTTTTTTGGGTCCATCTAAAATTTGCCTCGAACTCCGTGCAAATGGCATCTTTGACCAACCTAATGCTGGGAACCAGTCAGCGGTTTAATGGTAGCAATTACAACACTTGGAAGCAGCGAATGTTAACCATCTTCGAGTATTGTCGTTTGGATGCGCTTGTTCTAGGCACAGAATCTCGTCCTGCCTCCGCTAGCACGCTCGGTGGGACCTCCGTTCAAACAGATCAGGATAAGTTTGATGATCGAAATCGCGAAGCTGTTATGTTTCTCAAGCTATCTGTCACAGATGATCAGTTACCTCAGATTCTCCCTGGAAAGTCGGCTGCAGACATCTGGAAATACTTGAAGGAACTGCATGAAACATCCGACAAGAGTCCAGCGTTCTTTCTGAAGAATCAGTTGTTCTCCATTATGATGGATGAACGTATGTCCTTACAGGAACATCTCACAAAGATTAAGGACATTCGTGATCAGCTTGAAGCCATCGGTTGGAAGATGGAGGAAGAAGATATGGTAGTTATTACCTTGAAAAGTCTACCAACTTCTTATGAGCATTTCATAGAGACTCTCAACATTACCTCAACTAATGTTGATCTGAAATTTCCAGAGTTGTGCACCAAACTTCTACAGCAGGATCGCTGGAAGCAGCAGTTTGGTAGTCGTGCTTCCTCATAGCCATGCTTCCTCATCCTCGTCAGAACAAGCCTTTGCAGCTAAATTTCAGCCTTCTCAGTCATCACAATATGGCAGTCCGCATCAATCCTCCGGCAACTATCAGCAGAAGAGTGTTCAGTGTCATTACTGTCATAAGTACGGTCACATGAAGAAAGATTGTCGTCTACGACTTGCTTCCGAACAAAAGAAGCTGGGAGGGTCAAATCAACAGGCAAATGTTGCTAAACATTCTGAGAAAAAGGAGTCTGCTTTCTATGCTTTTATGGCTAAAAGCCCTTCTGATCTAGCCCGGTCGTCTGCTTGGTATATTGACTCTGGTGCTTCATGTCATTTTTCTCATCGGCGTGACTGGTTTACCGACTTCTATCCCTACACTGATTCAGTTGTGTTTGGCGGAGGAGAAGAGTTCCAAATTATTGGCAAGGGAAATGTTTAGATACAGTCTGGTGGATGTCAGCTCATTTTTCTTAATGTATGCTACGTTCCTGGTATGGCTCTTAATCTACTCTCTGTGAGTCAGATCATGAAAAATTCTCCTTAGTTGGATGTGGTGTTTAGTACTCACAAATGCTCCATTATTGATCGAGAGACTTGTCGTACTGTTGCTACTGGTCTAGAGGATCATGGCCTGTATCAGCTTACTGACATCGGTGATTCTCTTGAAATTGCTATGACAGCCCGTGATTTATCTCTCAATACTTTGTGGCATCAGCGATATGGACATCTCAACATCCAGTATCTATCTCAGCTGTCTCAGGAGGAACTTGTCTCTAGTCTACCTCCAATTCAGATGCAGCATCTTGGAGTATGTGACGCTTGTCAAGCCGGCAAACAACATCGGACTCCCTTCAAAGATGGCGATTCTTGGCGTGCATCTCAGGTACTTAAATTACTTCATGCTGATATTTGTGGTCCTATGAATACATCGTCAGTAACTGGTTGCAAATATTTTTTGCTTATTGTTGATGATTTTAGTAAAAAGATGTGGGTGTACTTTCTTAAACACAAATCAGATGCACTTAGTACATTTCAGAATTTTAAGTCGGTTGAAAACGAGTCTGGCTGCAGTATCATTTCTCTTAGAACAGATAATGGGGGGGAATTTTGTTCTCATGCATTCTCTGGTTTTTTTGCTGAACATGGCATCAAGCGCCAATTCACCACACCTTACACTCCTCAACAAAACAGTGTTGTTGAGCGTCGCAATCGTACGATTGTTGAGATGGCTCGTTCTATGTTACAACACAGGAGTGTTCCTAATAAGTATTGGGCAGAAGCAGTGTTTATTGCTGTTTACCTTCTGAATCGTTCCCCTACTTAGGCTGTCAAGAACAAAACTCCCGAACAATTGTGGTCTGGTCGTAAGCCCAAGATCAGCCACCTGAAGATTTTTGTCTCTCTTGCCTATGTCTGGATTCCTGATGCTAAATGTTCCAAATTATACTCCAAGACTCAGAGACTCATGATGACAGGGTACAGTGACAACCATAAGGCCTACAGATTGATAGATATCGACACTGATCATCTCATCTTTAGCTGTGATGTTGTTTTTGATGAAACTCGCAGACCTTTTCTGCCTTCTTCTGAGCAGTATTTTGAAGAACAGCCTCATAGTATTCCTCTTCCTTTAGCATCATCTGATGGGAGGGATGCTACAACTACTGCTTACACTGGACCACCTGATACTGTGGAGGCTCTTGAGAATGACCCTCTTCCCGTTGCTGCTCCTGAATCTCCTCCAGCTCCTCTAGCTCCTCCAAAGATTGGCTCTTCTACTCTCCGACCCAAATGGTGGGTTAAAACTATTAGTGATCTTAGGGATGATGAGCTCATCGAAGGTAGAGTTTCTTGAAATAAGAGCAAAGAAACAGTTAATTTTGCTCTTATGGCTAACATTCATAGTGTTTATGAGCCCCAGACTTATTCGGAGGCTAAAGGTATCCCTGAATGGGAACAGGTATGGAAGCTGAATTTCAGAGTATTCAGAAAAATCAAACTTGGGCTCTTTCTGATCTTCCTGCAGGGAAGAAGCCCGTTAGCTGCAAATGGGTATACAAGGTCAAATACAACGCTGATGGTACCTTAGACAAGTATAAGGCTCGTCTTGTTGCTCGAGGGTTCTCACAAAGGGAAGGTATTGACTATGAGGAGACTTTTGCTCCCACAGCTAAAATGAGTACCATACGGCTTGTTCTTGCATTAGCAACTCAGTTTGGTTGGAAAGTTCATCAGATGGATGTTAAGAGTGCTTTATTGAATGGTGACTTACAGGAAGAGGTCTACATGACGCAACCTTCTGGATTTAAGGTTGCTGGTCAGGAACACAAATTCTATAAACTTGTCAAAGCTCTCTATGGTCTGAAACGAGCTCCTAGGGCTTGGTACATGAAAATTGATAAATATCTAACCGATCATGGTTTTCAGAGGAGTCCATCGGATTCAAACCTATATATCAAACATGCAGGTGATGATGTCTTGTTTATCGTTGTTTATGTGGATGATTTGATCATCACTGGAAGTTCAGCACATTTGATCACTGAGATCAAACAGGACTTGTGTAGCACTTTTGATATGACAGATTTGAGACTCTTGCACTATTGTCTTGGAGTTGAGGTTTGGCAGATTGAGCATAGTATCTTTCTTTCTCAGTCCAAGTATGCTAGAAGTCTTGTGGACAAGTTTAGAATGTAGGATTGCAAACCTGCTCTCACTCCTATGGAACCCGGGCTAAAACTATCAGCTCAGTCCGATTCATCTGTTGTGGATGAATCTTTGTTTAGACAACTAGTGTGCAGCCTTATTTTTCTTACTGTCACCAGACCTGACATTAGTTTTGCAGTAAGCTACATCTCTCGCTTTATGACAGCACCCAAAACTGATCATTGGATAGCTGCCAAGCGTGTCCTGCGCTATGTGAGTAGTACTCTTGACTATGGTCTTCTGTACACTCAGAGTTCTGATCCTACACTATGTGGCTACACAGATTCAGATTGGGCCGGTTTTGTTGATGATCGTAAGTCTATTGCTGGATATGTGTTCAATTTGGGGTCCGGTGCTGTCACATGGACAAGTAAGAAACAACAGGCAGTGGCTCTATCATCCACCGAAGTAGAATATCGCGGAGCAGTCAAAGCAGCTTGTGAGGCCGTTTGGCTTAGACGGATGCTTGCAGATATGAATGTTCCTCAGACAGGACCGACTCCTCTATTCTGTTATAATCAGGGAGTGCTCAAACTGGCAAAGAATCCGGTCTTCCATGAATGAATCAAACATGTTGAAACACATTGTCATTACATTCATCAACTGGTTGAAGATAAATCTATTCAGTTGCTGTATATTCCTACCTTAGAGCAGCTTGTTGATATCTTCACCAAATCTTTCAGTTTTGACAAAAATGTAAAATTCAGGGAGGCTATTGGTGTTATTGACAGATTGAGCATTATGGGAGGGTATTAGAATGTTTCTAATATGCTCTAATACTCAATCTTCTATGTATACTGTTGTATTTAGTAGTTTCTATTTCTGTTAGCTTTCATCATGTATATATGAGCTTCGCTCTTTGTAATTAATACAATTCAATACAAAAATATTCTGGTTACAATATTTTTAGTTACATTGCTTACTGTTTAATTAAAAAGACATGGCAGCATTTAGAGCCATTCTCAAGAGCTACAACTAGGAGGTTTTCTATTTTGCAGACTTAGAAATGATGGTGGAACAGTTCAAGCCCATGATCATACTAATGAGCTCCTTACAATAGCTAATGAACTGCACACTCAAAGGATAACCTGCTTAGTACATTAGAAGGATAAACAAGCCTGTGATGGCTGCTGTGAACCTTCTGTAATGGATTGCTACCTAACTTAAGCTCCAAGCTTAGTTCTCTGCATATTCCTTCTAGAAAATTGTTGTCCAGATGAGATGGCCCCATAATAATCAGAATATGCTCCTACAAATTTGAAAATTGTACAAAGCTCCCCACTACTTACAATTAAGAGAATCTTGGTCACAATAATCCCACATTGACAATAATTATCAGACAAGGAATGCTTAGAAGGCATAATCACCAAAAGCATTACCGACTGGGAAATAAATTGAATGGTGAAAACCCAGAAACATAGAATTTTTATAAAATTATTGTTAACAAATGTTTAGAGTTACTTGTGTGCTTTGTGACTCCCCTTGCCTTGTGATTATTCTGTGGTATACACAAGCTAGAGTTTATAGAGAAATGTAAAATCCCTTTCAAGAGTTATTCCAATTTCTAACAATACTCGGTTTGCATGTATACAACTGAATAGTAAGTTCTGAGCTTTACTAGGAAATACAAGAATATTGAAATTGAATATTGATAAACAACATCTTTGTATTCTGAAAGACAATACGTTCCCGAAATGTGACAAATTACTCCAAACCTCTAAGAATTATTTATTAATATGAAAGTTATAATATAGTAGAATGCAATGAATAATAACGCTACACCAGTTTGGATGTGTGCACCTGTGTAGTAATGTCGCGTTTCATCTGTAAGTATCGTTCTCCCTGTAGCGCATCTGACACATATATGAAGATTCTCTTCCCACGCGGTCACGACTGCTTTCACCACGAACACTGTCAATATGCTAAACTGCATATGCTTGAGCAGCGAGCAACCACCCGTCTCGATAGGAATTATCACTTCTGCTTTCCCGTGCCTGTCCTCTAATTCTTTCTGCTGTCTGACAGCAGTTTGTAAGCTTCCAAAATCCGTTTCAAACTCTACTCATTCTCGTGGACAAGTTACCTTCCACGTGGAAATAGCATAGCTTCTCTATTCGCCCGATAAGCTATCCACCGCACCACACCAAACCATTCGAAGTTGTATTTCTCTCCCAATCTCCACTAGGTTAGGAAATCTGACGAAAGGAGTCAGTAATGTCTCCATTACCTGCCAAAATGTCTCAAATTCCAAGCATGACCATCACCCGCAGGAGTCCCGCCTTTTAACGGCAAGAAGAATCGGTTGTATCTCGTAAGGAGGTTGTAGAACTCTCATAAGGGAACTAACCTTTATTTCCTCAAAACAAAATAGTGTTACTTAAACACTCCATAATTATTTAATATTAATGACTGTGGAATTAATATTAAATAATTAACTCTTTATTACCAAAAAGAACTATTATTTTGGGGACATGACAGTCTCCCCTGCCTCGTGTTGCTTGCCCACAAGCAACGGTGAATTCAGATGTGCCAAGATCTACTTAGTTTCCCAAGTAGCGTCATCCAAGGGTAAAGCCTTCCATTTGATAAGATATTCCAGTATAGTGCTGTTACGCAATTGCCGGTCCCGAGTTTCGACAATCTTCTCAGGAATCATGGCGAGTTTCCCCTCCTCATCCAAGGGAGGTAAAGCTTCTGAAACTGTGACCTGCTGTCCCAAAGCCTTCTCGAGGCAAGAGACGTGAAACACATTGTGGATCCTGCAACCGACAGGTAAATCTAATTCATACGCCACCTGTCCAATCTTGCCAATAATCTGATAAGGCCCATAAAACCGAGGCTTTAATTTCTCAGCCCCATTCCGTTTGAGGGATGATTGTGGTAAGGTTGTAATCTAAGGTACACTAAATCACCAATCTCAAAACTCCGGTCCACCCTCTTCTTATCGGTGTAGAGCTTTTGCCAGTTTTGAGCGCAATGTAAATTGTCTTTGAGAGTTTTCAAGATGTCCTGACATTCCTGAAGCCAATCCCGTGATTTAGGCACATTATTGGTGTCAGAAGCAAGATCAACAAAGGATAAAGCATCATACTCATATAATGCCTTAAATGGTGACATACCGATGGACATATGGCAAGTAGTATTATAGCAATATTCGCCCAAATGCAACCAATGAATCCAAGCCTTTTGATGCCTAGCGACATAACTACGAAGGTAACCTTCAATCCACTTGTTGACTATTTCTGTCTGACCATCGGTCTGTGGATGATAACTAGTGCTGTGATGCAATTCGGTACTTGTCAACTTGAATAATTCTGTCCAAAAGTTACTCAAAAACCTGCTGTCACGATCACTGATTATATTCTTTGGTAGACCATGTAAATGGAATACCTCCTTGAAAAACAACCCGGCAACTTGAACAGCTGTGAATTCTGTAGTGATAGCAAAGAAATGTGCAAATTTGGTTAACCTATCAACCACCACAAAAATACAATCTTTACCTTGAGTTCGGGGTAAACCAGTAATGAAATCCATGGAAATACTTTCCCATTTGGTATCCAGAATAGGTAAAGGCTGCAATAACCCAGTGGAATAAGAGTGTTCTACCTTATTCTGCTGACAAGTGATACATTCCTTGACGTATTGCAAAACGTCATTTTTGAGCCCTTTCCATGTGAATCGTTCCCGAATATGCCTGTAAGTTTTGAAATAGCCTGGATGACCTGCTAGAGGCAAATCGTGAACTGTTTGCAAAATTTTCAGCTTTAATTTAGACTCCGGTACTAAAAATATTCTATCTTTGTAGTAAATAATGTCATTCACAACTTTGTACCTATCATCTTGTACTTTCCCATCCAATAAATCACAAGCAACAAAGTTCTTAGAATATTCAACCAACAACAAAGCTTTCCAATCAACTGATACCCCATTTAAAACATTTATTTCCGGCCTCCTAGACAGAGCATCAGCTACAACATTGTTTTTACCTTTAACATATTCAATTTCAAAATCATAAGCTTGAATTTTACTGATCCACTTTTGTTGCCGATCATTCAAATCTCTTTGACTAAGGAAATACTTCAAACTGTTATGATTAGTTTTAACCACAAATTTGGCTCCAACTAAGTATTGTCTGAATTTAGCTAATGCATGCATAATAGCTAACATCTCCTTGTCATCTATGGAATACAGTTTTTCAGCATTAGTGAGTTTCTTGCTTTCAAACACTATTGGATGTTTATTTTGCATTAACACAGTGCCAATGCCTTTACCTGAAGCATCACATTCTAAAACAAAGGGCTGATCAAAATCTGGTAATGCAAGGACAGGACAAGAACTCATTACCTCTTTGAGTTTGTCAAATACCTGTTGTGACTCTGCAGTCCATCTGAATGCCCCTTGTTTGGTAAGATCTGTCAAAGGTGCACCAAGCTGAGAAAACCCCCTAACAAATCTCCTGTAATAATTGCATAGACCAAAGAAACCTCTTAAATTAGAAAGAGTCCATGGAGGCAGCCAATCCAAAATAGCCCTGATCTTTTCTTGATGTACTTGCACACCTTTAGCACTGATCATATGTCCCAAGTATAAAATTTCTGTCATACCAAATTCACATTTAGAAGCTTTTGCATAAAGAGATTGAGACTCTATTATACCCAAAATTTCATCAATATGTTTCAAATGTTCTTCCCAAGTTTTGCTGTAAATTAGTATATCATCAAAGAAAATGAGCAAGAATTTCCATAGCTGCTTATTAAAAATATGATTCATACAAGACTGAAATGTTGCTGGAGCATTTGTCAGTCCAAAAGGCATAACCAAAAATTCATAATGACCATAATGACATCGGAAAGCAGTTTTATAAATGTCCTGTTCTCTTAACTTAATCCGATGATACCCTGATCTCAAATCAATTTTAGAAAAATATACAGCTCCGTGTAATTCATCTAACAATTCATCAATACAAGGAATTGGAAACTTGTTTTTTATGGTCTTTTTGTTGAGGGCACGTTAATCTATACACATGCGTAGGGTTCCATCTTTCTTTTTGACCAACACTACTGAAGATGCAAATGGACTGGAACCAGGCCGGATGTGCCCCATATCTAATAACTCCTGAATAGTTTTTTCTATTTCATCTTTGAAAGCTTTAGGATGCCTGTAAGGAGTAGTAATGACTGGTTTCGCTCCTTCCTACAATTCAATAGTATGTTCAAAACCTCTATCAGGAGGTACACCTGGGGGTATATCACTAAAAACCAATTTATGTGAATCAAGTACTTGCAACAAATCATCTGAATAATGCTTTGATTCAAAACCTATTACCTGAGTAGAAATCAGGCATTGTGCTGACCACACTACCTCACCATGATGGAAAATAGTCTCCATTCTTTTAGCAGTAATAATCCTGGGACCACCATTTGTCATGCCTTTGAGAATTACCTTTTGGCCATCAACTTTGAAAGAAAACTCCATGCGTTTGAAGCTCTGAGAATATTTATCCAAGGTTTCCAACCATTGGATTCCTAACACCATGTTAGTATCCGCCAAATCAATCACATATAAATTATCAGTTACTGTATAATTTCCCAAAGCAATTTTTAGTTGTGGAACCTTATGAGTGCTAACTAAATTAGTACCACTTGCTACTTTCACATCAAAACCCTCATGTTGAATTGCCTGTAACCCACATTGCTTAACAAGAGCAGCATCAATAAAATTATGAGTAGATCCACTATCAATCATAACAATAACTCTTTGACCTTGTAACACCCCTCTTACCCTGAAAATGTTGTAATGAGGAATTCCTGTCATAGAAGCCATTATACCACCTCTCTATTTATTTTCCTGTTCAGAAGTAGAAACAGTTTGGGAATCTTCTGTATTAGGATCTATATTTTCCTCGTCTTCATTATCTGATGTTACTTCAATGTAATGTATTTTCCCTTTTCCCAAACATCTGTGACCTGGTTGCCATGACTCTTTACAACTGAAGCACAATTTGCGTCTCCTAAGTTCATCCCTTTCCTCTTTATCAAATGTGGGTTTAGGAAAAGTTTATTTATTGAAGGGTTGTTTATCTTTATCTGATTTTGTAAAAGGAACTTTATTCCAAATTTTCCCCTTTGAGGATGGTTCTAATTCTCTTGCCTTCTTAATAGCCATCTGAAGTGTAGGAGGATTTAAAGTTTTTACCCAACCTTTCAAAGAATCAGAAAGTCCATCAATGAAAATAACAATCTTGTGCCTCTCAGAAATTTCAGTGACAAACACAGCCAATTTTTCAAATTCTGTTATATATTGTTCAACTGCCCCAGTTTGTTTTAGTTGTGTTAACTCTTTTAAATGTAATTCGGGATCCTTGGAATCAAACCTATCAATGAGACGTTCAGTGAATTCCAAATATGTTTCTACCAGATTATGGTCCAAAGTGACCTGCCCATGGTGCCACCATTCGTGTGCAACGCCATCTAAATGTAATGCTGCATATTTAATAGCTCCATCCTCCATCATAGTGTTTAATTGAAAATAGGTATCTGACTTTTGAACCCATGCCCTGGCAGTTGTCTTACCTGATCCATCATAGTAAGGTATGGACATCTTCCCTATTTTCCTTTGTAATTCATTGTTGTAATTTCTGCCTCTATGAAACCTATGTTTCATCCTGACATCCACGTATTCCCGGAATGTCATGTAGGACCTGAATTCTGCCCCAGCTGCTTCCCAATCAGTCAAAATTTCATCTTGTACTTCTCTAACTGTAGGTTCATGTTCTGGTTGTAAGTTCCTAGGAGTGAAATTTGGCAAGGATGGCCTAGCTATTGCTGTTATTTCTTGCTGATTGTTATTTACTGAATGTTCATCCGTACCACCCTCGTTCCGATTTTGATTTATATTTTGAGCCATGAATTGAGTCATTAGATTAGTCATTGTATTTATATTATTTTGCATGTCCTGTTGACTTCTCATTAATGCAGCAATTAAATCCCTATTATTTTCTGGTTCCCCCATGTGTTCAAAAATTATTTCTTCCTCTATCTCACTATGACTTTCCTCAATTGCAAATTGTGGAGTTGAACTAGAAGGACTGGTTGGGTTTCTATTTTGACGTTCTCTGGTATTTCGGAAGTTGTAATGGGCTGATGGCATGTTCAATAAACATATTCTCTATTTTGGATAACACAAACACCCTACAGGCTGGCAAGACTAAGAGCTTTGATACCACTGTAAAATCCCTTTCAAGAGTTATTCCAATTTCTAACAATACTCGGTTTGCATGTATACAACTGAATAGTAAGTTCTGAGCTTTACTGGGAAATACAAGAATATTGAAACTGAATATTGATAAACAACATCTTTGTATTCTGAAAGACAATACGTTCCCATAATGCGACAAATTACTCCAAACCTCTAAGAATTATTTATTAATACGAAAGTTATAATATAGTAGAATGCAATGAATAATAATGCTACACCAGTCTGGAAGTGTGCACCTGTGTAGTAATGTCGCGTTTCATCTGTAAGTATCGTTCTCCCTGTAGCGCATCTGACACATATGAAGATTCTCTTCCCACGTGGTCATGACTACTTTCACCACGAACATTGTTGATATGCTAAACCGCATACGCTCGAGCAGAGAGCAACTACCTGTCTCGATAGGAATTATCACTTCTGCTTTCCCGTGCCTGTCCTCTAATTCTTTCCGCTGTCTGACAGCAGTTTGTAAGCTTCCAAAATCCGATTCAAACTCTACTCATTCTCATGGACAAGTTACCTTCCATATGGAAATAGCATAGCTTCTCTAATCGCCCAATAAGCTATCCACTGCACCACACCAAACCATTCGAAGTTGTATTTCTCTCCCAATCTCCATTAGGTCAGGACATCTGACGAAAGGAGTCAGTAATGTCTCCACTACCTGCCAAAATGTCTCAAATTCCAAGCATGACCATCACCCGCAGGAGTCCCGCCTTTTAACGGCAAGAAGAATCGGTTGTATCCCGTAAGGAGGTTGTAGAATTCCTGTAAGGGAACTAACCTTTATTTCGTCAAAACAAAAGTGTTACGTAAACACTTTTATTAAACACTCCATAATTATTTAATATTAATGACTGTGGAATTAATATTAAATAATTAACTCTTTATTAGCAAAAAGAACTATTATTTTGGGGACATGACAAGAAATGGTTTCTCGTAGAAACTAGTCATCTCGTTGGCTTGAGTGCTAAAAGTATACACATGTAATAAGTATCTAAATAAAAAAGATTGTTTCTGGCCAAGAAAAGAAGCCAACTATATTATAACATACAACCTTTGATCTCTGGGTCTTGGAAGAGCCCTTGTCCATGTTCCCCATCCATCAGGGGAGGGGTGAAGGAAGCACATGGAATAAGCACCGAAAGGAAGCACATGGAATAAGCACTGAACTGGCTCAAAGGTTCAACTAACAAAACCAACAGAAGTTACATGAGCAAGTTCCATCTCCCCACTTTGATTGTCAATATCTTTTCTAAAGGCAGAAATGACTGCTTTAATTCCTGATTATTGTTTTTGTTGAAGTTGGCACTGTTTTCTTGTACTTACGAATTCATAATAGTTTTTGTTTTTATTCAAGTTGGCATTGTTTCTTTCATCCCGAGATTTATTGTTTAAAGAAGGAATGCCTCTTTTTGTATTTACTTTTGTAATACACTAGCAATCTGAAATACCACTAGGAAATGTTATAAATGCAGGCCTGGATAGATGCCATTCACCAATCAATTCATACTTATAACTCATCATTACAAAAAGCAGTTACTGGAACGATTCCTGCAGAGTCTGGTACATCACACCGAAGAATTCCAGCAGTAAGTTGTAACTGTTTTATTTTGTGAATACAAAACATTATTGTTTAAGTTAAATTGTTAGTTGACAAATATGCAATTATGAATGGTAGGAGTCTGAGAAAATTTTAAAAGTTTGAAAAATGTTAATGGCTGTAACTTGATATAAAATTTATGTTTTCTATATTGTGATGCAATACATGACTATTCTTATTCTTTGTAGCATGCCAAAGTAAGATTGGAGGAGCAGGAAAAAGAACTCCAAAGAAGGTTATCTACTAGAATGCAAGAAATTGAACCTTTTAGACAGGGTACATGTTCAGATATTTGGAAATTTATTCTTTATTGCTTTTCTTCTGGTCACATGCCTTAGTATTTTTTCAATTTAGAATGTCTGCTTCCTTCCTATATGAATCTTACCTGTCATGGAACTTGTTACTTTTTAGCCTTCTTACAACAGTTGCAAACACATCAGGGATCTGTATCAGTTTTGGTAAGCAATCAAGACTTTAAAAATCATGTACATTCTAATAGCTCAAATTCATTATTGATAAGTGACTTACTTCCTTCTGCAATGGGCAAAATTATCTAGAATTTGGATGCACAGTCATCTCTGTCAACGGTCACAGAATGTGAGATTGCTACACAGACACAAAGAAGGTACTTGCACGAGAATCAAACACATGGACAATTAGTTTGTACTGATAATGTATTTAGTGATAAAAGAAGTGGATCAACTATCACTCATGCAAAAATAAGGAGGAAAGCAGGACACTCTCAAAACCGTACCATTGGAGATGGTGAATTTGGCTTTCATGATTTGGGGGGATGCATTGGTAGGGAGTTGTTTAGGCGGCGCAGAAGAGGTGGGAATGTGCCATACCCTCTATCCAGTGGATCCTTATCTGATACTGAGGTTAAACAGGTTCCATTGTCATCTATAGACCAAAATATTAATTTTCCAGTGAGTAAAATTTCAGACACTTATTCTAATTGTACTGAAAGATATGTGTCTCATGGAGATGATGCAAACAGCTATGGTGACAAGATATTGAAATGTTTAAAAGATGAAGGAAAACCATTTGAACAATGTTCCACTACAAGTTTTGATAGAGATAACGAATCAGCCTCAGACAATCCACTTTACTCTTCTTGGGACCGAATTCAGAATGCTTTTGCAAAGGTGTGTTTCACTTTTCCTATATATATTTGCTTTGTTTCTTTTGTTGTCATTTTATCCATCTTTAAAATCTGAGGACAATTTCTTTTATAGCAGTGAATATCATCCAATAACCACTGGTGTGTGTGTTCATTTCTCCTTTCTTATGCATGGAGAGTCCATCTAAAAGTAAATATTGTGATATATATGACCACTTTTAAACACGAATGGAAATTGATAGCTCCGTCAAGTTGTACGTGTACACCAAATTATGGCCAATATCTTATGAGATCATTGGCCTGAATTAAGTCACCTAAAATTTCAATTTGAGGTACAGAAGCTTGCAGAGTACTTGTGAGTTTTTGGGGTAACTGAGTACTGACAGGGAAATTTTGTGAGCCTGTGTCTTCTGAGTTTTGATGGGTGGACTGGCTATGAAAACCTTGTTTGCAGGATTACTAAATTTAAAATTGTTTGTATTTTGAATGTGCTTCATTCACCTTCTAATACCTTAACCAATAATAATGATTGTAAAAATATATACCAAGAGATGCAACTCTTGTTTAGTGTAGACCACCATTTCAATAGATATGCCCATACTATTGTATGTTTGATTATCATTTCATCAGTTTATTTAATGCATTCTTACAAATAAGTATATAATCTAAGTTACCACATTCGCTTGCTGAAGGTCAAATTCGAAAGTCGGTTCGCACCAAAGTCAGATACGGTGCAAATTCGGTCAAAAGTCAGCATCAGACTGGGTAATTCCATCAAAATTCGCTCAGAAGGATCTGGTGCGAATTTCCAGAGACTTTGGGAGATTTTCTGAATGCCCATGTGAGCCCGGAACAAATTTGGGGCGAAAGATTGTAAATGATAAACGCACAGACCAAGTTACACAGCAGCTGGTTAATCTATTGCTCCATTTTGGACGCCATTTCCTCCTCCAGTGGCCTAAACCTTTCAGCATTTTTTTAACTCCCTTCACCCAATTTAATCTGGACATTTTCTATATTGTTTTCCTTCATGTGTATGCTCTGTTAATATCAAGCTTTGCATCATTTGGGGCATCAGTTTTGTGTGAATACAACGCTGCGTACACCCATGAAAGATTCTTGTGTGTTTCTTGGTGAGGACAACATCCTTTGTCTTTCCAAACGCACCATAAATTTTGTGCCACGGTCTGCGCATGTTGTATCTGCCGTATATGCTTAGTTGGCAGCATGTCTTGTATTAGTTTGCGGCGTATAAAGGAGTAGACAGCTGATGAAAACACATCTAATGAAAATGCTGATTGTGAACCTTCCTTCATGCTTTGATCAGATCCTTGTATGGAGTGTTATCTTGTTTTTTTCCTTTGGCTCCGCATGCTAGTAATTGGGATATAACTGTTCTTTCTTCAATTAGACCTTTCATATGCCCAAATGCTTGTGTTGTGTGGTTACTGTTTCAGGGATTACGTATTGTGTTTGCTGTGTATTTTTTCCTTGCCTTTACCTTGGTGCAATTTCCAGCCGCTGTGTAACTTGGTCTGTGGATTTATCATTTACAATCTTCCACATGAACTTTCACAATCTTGACTTTCAAAACATTAATATATGTGGTGGTGTGGTTTTCTATGTTGCTTTAATATTAGCATAATGGTGTATGAACTTATTTGCTGCTATATGTATATTATTTTTAAAAAAAAAATATTCTTGTACAGACGAACCCAAAATGAATCCGCACCCAACCCCCAAAAAATTTGGACGAATTTTGAACCCGAATCTCGAACCCACATCTGTACCGGAATCTGAACCAGCAACTTAGCATATAATCCTATCTAGCATATAGTGTATAGTGTATACAATATAGCAGATCAGTTGCAGCCAAGAAACTTCAGAGATCTGTAAAAAGGACCGTATGGTTTCTTCAAATACGATGTGCAGAGAATGATTCCCAAGCTCATGTTCCCATAAACTAAGGAAAATGGGTGTCATCTCAAACCAAAAATCCCAACCGACATCTGCTTCTCTATGGAAGAGGTGGAAGACCAGTAATTGCTACTGAAATAGAAAACACCTATTTTTATGGTTTATGGGAACATTTCTTGGACTAAATACACTAAGATCCTGGGTACAAGATGATCAGAAACCACCTGGATATGTTGAACTCCGTTTGATGACAAAAGGAAATTCCAAAGCAGCTTTTGTTACAAAAAATGATTAAAGGTAATGGCTTCCAAGGTGGAACTCAGTTTCTTGGAAAATCAGGGTTCTCATGTAACACTAATGTCCAATATAAAATCCAACAAATGATCTCCCTTGAAAAGTCCCAGTTTGGTTTAGACCTTACGACCAAGTGAATTTTGTTCACAAGTTCATAGGCATGCATCTCCGTGTCTCATTACGGACTTCGGTCTTAACATAAAATTATGTTTCCTTAGTTCATTGATATGCTTTTTCGAACTGACAGTATGAACTAGAAATTGTCCGTCTTCTTATTGGCATGTATTCAGCTATCAAGTAACATCTTCACTTGGAAATACTTCACGCCTTCAGTGATTCCCACATAACGGCCTCACTGATTTTCCTCTGTTCTTTGCCATTGATGGATTTTTTTAGAATTCATATTCATTGATCTGCATAGATGCAAATAGAAATGACAAAACATGAACAGGGCAAAACTTTGAAATATGGCTGTTCTTTTCAATGAAAAACAAGGATTAGACTCGAAGTTCAAAGTTTCAAACACAAAATGAAAAATTTCTTATGGGTACAGTATATCTCTTGGAGATCATTTGTTGGTGAAGTGCATCTCTACAAGAAATCCAAGGGCCAGAACTTAAGCAGCAAACTGCAAAACAACATGCACTAGAAACTTCTACTATCATTGTTATGTATGCACTGTAATCAGTGATCACATAATTAATGAGAAAAATCCTTTAAAAATTCATGGTGTACACTCTCCTTTACTTTGATTCTCTCACTCTTTATGCACTTAGGATGGATTTAAATAGAAAATCATCTGTTATTTCTCTTCTTTTCTTTTTGAATTTTTCTGTGTCTTTTGGGTTACCAATATTATCTTGAGAAATT
This sequence comes from Chamaecyparis obtusa, assembly GCA_027943335.1. Lineage (NCBI taxonomy): Eukaryota > Viridiplantae > Streptophyta > Pinopsida > Cupressales > Cupressaceae > Chamaecyparis > Chamaecyparis obtusa. Next base: position 190,366 of record BSBK01005874.1, on the reverse strand, counting down.
GAAAATATCCTTGTCTTTTGGCTTGTCGAGATATTCATGAGAAATATATTTGCTTCTGTGGGTGACTCTAGTATAATCATCCCTTTGGTTATCAACAAGCAACTGCACAAATGGACTCTTAATTGAAGAATGGATGCCCTATTCAAAGGTCATCCTTATACTCTGTCATACAATAGGACACAGCACTAGAATAGGGATTATAATAGAGTGGCAGATGGACTGATAAAGGCTGCATGAAGGTCATCAGTGTAATAACAATAGTCAACGAATCTACAATATTTTTAAGACTGCATCATAATTAACTCCTAATTAACACGAAGCACCCTATGAGAGAAAACATATTCAACTGCTCTACTATGAATATGACAGGAAATATGGTGCCTCTTCCCGCCATAATTCTGAAAATTATGTACTACACCTTAGATAATAGAGATGTGAAAGATTTTCTCAGGTGATGTATAATGAAAGATCCCCAACTGGATTTTTATGCAAATTTCTGAAGTTTTGAAGTTTGATTGACTCTGACCAACGTTTTAGCAAGTTCATCTATTCTTTTTTGGTTTTTTCTATATATGATTTATTTTATTTGTGTTTTTGAGTGTTTCTGATTATTTTAGGAATTTTTTGATAATATGAGATACAAGATGCAAGAAATGACAAAGAAACAGAAATAAATAACCACAAATAAATTACACAACAAAATGAGACAATTCTGATTTTTATTTCAACTAATTTAACACTATCAAAACCGTACCAGGTCTGTACAGACTGTAGCGGACTTATCCAGCAAGAAAAATGATTGCAAACAAATTTCTCCACCTTATAATTCTGATCTGCCCTGAAATTATCTACCAAAACCTGACATCAGCCCTGGAACAAATTAGTTACAGCCTGGAGGTGGTACGGCTAGCTATGACAGCTTGGTAATTGCTTGGAATTGTCTTCAAAACCACCGATCTGCAACTTGTGATATAAACTCTACCTGTATAATGCTTTTCAAACCCTCATGCCAATCTAGAATGCAACCTGGAAGAGGTATGGCCAAGGAGTGAAGTCTGATATGCAATATTCCTGCCCTACTAACACAGATCTACATTTATGAATCACTGATTTGACCTGCTTCAAATTTGATCCCAATCCTCCTACAAATTTTAACACACTGTGATGCAAACTCTGCATGATGACACAAACCGATACCAGTAAGGCTGGGGTTTCATCTTGCTCCCTCAACTCCCAAGAGTTTTTGTTCTTGGTAGTCTGAAATTGCTCAAACTCTGCCTAGAGCTTAAACATGCAATAGCCGATGAAAATACTAACCTGGAATGAATCCAAAATGAAGCCCAATTCTTTTTTAATCTTTTCCATTCTCCCTCCAAGTTGTTTGAATTTCATTAGGGTTTCTATGATTTATTTTTAATTTTTATTAAAATTTATTCCTCCTATAGTTTGAACTTCAAGGCATTATTCCTCATTATTAACACTGGCACCCTTTTAAAAACAACTTATAACTTCATTCCCTAGGACGATTTTGCCGTGGGCCTTATTATATTTTATTATAACAAAATGTGATTATATTAATTCATTTTATTATTATTTTATTTAACCCAACTTAGGAAATAATTTAATATTTCCTAATTTATTCATAAATTGATCATCTGGACTCAGAATTGAAATCTGAGTGAAGCTAGCTATCCATGGATGAAACCCAACTTCCAACTAAGAGTCTCCCCCTAAAAATTTGGGAGCCTCCCTAAAAAATAGGAACTACAACCAAAGTCTCCAGAATGATCTTGGAGGTCCCCTGATGTGGTCCAGTCAACTCCCAATCAATCTTTAAAAAGGAGGAATCCCTCCTAAAATTTAGGAGACTGTCCCAATCTGCTCAAAATAGCTCACGAAGCCCTTGCACAGCTCCATAAGCCTTTGGATGAGTCTCCTATCCATACTGTTGACCTATGGGAACTTGGATAATAGGTCAACTATCTGCCATCTGCTGAACAGTCTAAGGAAGGGACATTACATATAACTCCTGCATCTTTGTGCTAAGCATGAAAGCTCTCTTTGCCATTATTCTCTCTTCCTTTTCATCCCTTTGCCATTTTTTCTCCTTTCCCCAGCACGTTCTTTCGGCATTCATTTGTTAGGAACCATTGTATTTTCTTTTGAATCATTCTTTTTTACACTTCATGAAGTGTATGTCTAATAGGATACTTGTTATCACTGTCTCATTTGTATTGATCCCTCTTATGCTTTATTGATTCCTTTCAACTACTTTATTTATTATTAATACCACTTTTGTCTTCCATACTTCTTGGCTTTAGTTCTCTATTCCTAATGCCAAGAGTACCCTAATGTCAATAATGGGACTTACTACCCTCATTGCCATTCTTTTGATCACTTAGACAAAATACTTTCTTCTTAATATGTATCAGCTGTCATATCACAGCTACATTCCTCTATTCCCATATTTATTGTCTATCATTTCTTTATTCTTCTTCCCTCTTCTACCCTTCCACCTTAAGGAAGATTGTTGCACAGGCTGAACTGATCTAAAATGTGTCTGGGTAATTATGGCTGCCTGGATTAATCTACATCAAATCTGCATGCCCAAAAAAATCCTTGTACTTGCTAAAGATTCACTTGAGATCAAATTTAATGGCTAGCAACAGCCGCTAGGATGGAAATATGAAAGCATTTTTAGGCTGAGCATATGAGGAGATGATAAGACTTTAGCATAACTTTACAGATTCCAATTTTGGATGCCTAAAAGCTATCTGGAACTCTCCAACCAATACTTATTATGACTCACACTTCTCCTGACAACGAATTTGGAGATTGAAATTATTTTCAATGATTGTATTGCAGGATTCTTAGGTCACAAATTGCTCTTCAATCTGTATCATGGATATGAGTACTTCAAAATGTTGGTACATATTGGCTTATTGATCCTTGTCACTCAAATCACAATAAAAATGCATCACAAAAAGATCCTGTGCCTCCTCACTATACTACAAACCTCTGAAAATATATCATAGAAGGAAGGACAGAAGATTACCTGAGAACAATTTACCAATTATGTAGACTTACCAGCCTCAGTATCAATGTTTGGTATGCCACCTTCAACAATCCTCTTCAACTTATCAGGATTGAAGATGCCAATTGTAGCTCTCAAAGCAACAGCCCTTTCGCTAAGGAAGCTCCACAACATTTATAGCAGGGCCCTCCTGAAGCATTTTACCTTGTTTAGAGGACATATAATATTTGCTCTTTCTCCCCTCTGTTTTCTTTTGGCACCACATGCTCTCATCTTGTTATGCAGACTAGATAGTCTTACATTCAACTTATCTGTTTTCCCCAAATTCTATAAACCAAGTTGAACAGTCCTCCCTTTTTAATTAATGTTTAAGTAGATAATGCATAGAAAAACTACACCTCCTACCCCATTAAATCCTCCACAAATTTTTGCTCCTTCAAGGCTTCCCAACTCCACTCCTGAAATCCTTCGTCAATCTTCTCACACCTGCAATTCCACTTTACGCATTTGACTGATCAATATAATGATAGCATCTGAGATTTGGTGTGAAAAATGGAAGAAAAAGGGGTGATATGGCATTCAAGTAGTTGTACAGTTCTCTTCTGCTCTCTCACATTTAGTGGAAAAAAGATAATCAGCTAATTTTACAAGATTACCTGAAACACTAGATTGAGTACCCATTTGCTTTGACAAAGCCACAAAACCATCTGCAGCTGAAAAGCAGGACTGAAGCAATCTAGCAACTCCTTTAAATGAGAGAAAACAAACATCTTGCTGAAATCATTATACAAAATACAAGGAAATGGGTTTTGAATGCTAAGCTGTTAATCATGTTTGGGGTCACCATAAGGGTTCTTAGTTTGTTGAGAACTGGTCTTCTCGTATCCAAATTTAATGAAGTCAAATCTGGCAAGCCCAAGAAGATGCGAGGGCTAGAAAATATGCTTTTAGAATGCCAAGTCAAAATGGCATTCAGGGACCAGTCTCTAGAAATCCATCTCTTGTGCACTTTTACTGCTGTTTTGAAATTATCATCTTATAATAGCTTACAGTCATAATCTTGTCCTTATGAAGTCTTATGTTTGTTAGTATTTTTCAGATTCTACTTAGGAATAAACAAACTATAGAAGACTTCCAAACTAAGCACAGGATAAGACAAGAGATTAACAGTAAGGAGAGATAGTACCTGTATTTGATATCACCCTCAGATCTGATCCAGCTAGATCAGCATCCTGCTTTCCTGAAGCCTTTGATCTGATATTTACTTTGGCCTAATATCAGATAAGTGCCAATGAAATTATGCCTCGATTTCTGCTCCAGAATTCTGCTCCTAGAATTCGCTCCTAGGTATGCAGTAGTTAGGGCAAGATAATTGCTGCAATAAGGACTGAGTTTCGCAGTCCTTATGGTGAAATCTCTGCTCCTCTATGGAAGATTTCGATGCATTTATAATGGAGGAATTCGCTGTGTTTATCCTTCTAGAAATTTTGCTCTGCTTTAATAATTCGCTGCTGCTGCTTTCTCTATTAGTGATTCTTGGGAGAAGAAACACGTTATGTTTTGGGTGTCCTTCTCTCAAGAATCATCCTCCTATATGTAGGAGAATGCCAAGAGGGCCGACTTGAATAATTAATTCAAGAAGGCCAACTTCAAGGGCCCAAACAAATAATTCAATGCTAAAATCGAATTCAATAAACAATAGATATTAAATATATTACATATTTAATATCATTATTTATATATCAATATTATGCTCTTTAACCATTAAATATATTGTTTGGTACACTTGATATTTGCCGTCAAGGCCATAATCTTAACAATGTTGAGCTACCATGTGCAATTGAATGCTAAGGACTCTCTAGGTTTCTAGAATGTTGGGTTGCTGACATATATACTAGGATTCTTTATTATAGAATGTGGACAGCATCCCCGTCACCATAACCACATATTTTGATGATTATATTTATATAAGTTATTTGTCTCCTTATTAATTTACTCACATACCCTAATTTGATTGGCAACTTTGCCCCTATATTGATATTCATGCCCTTACATCTCTTAGTAACTATGATTTCTAATGTGTCTCTTCTAAGCCATTTCAACTCTTTATCTTTTTTGGGAGGTAATGTTTTAACACAGTTTTTGTAGTAGTAATCTTTTTTATACAATTCAATAAAATTCTCTTTTAAAAATAATTGAAAAATAGTTACATACAATATACCAATCTATGCCATTGACTCATTACAAGTATTGCAACAAAGTCAAGATCTCAACCTTTATCCACATTCTTAGTGTTTGTGCCCTTCATTCTATTATGTCTTCTCTAAGTTGCATTTGTCATGTCTTCTTTCACCAGTCGTTAATTTCATCTCTTCTATTTTTATGCCATCTCTATCCATTTTTATCCAATTCAATGTGTTTGTTGATATTTAGTTTGTTGCACCTCTATATTCTTTACTTCATCGTATCCCCAAAAATGTTGTCACATTTTTTGTCACTAACCAATATGATGCCAAGAAATTGGTTTTTTGTTTTTTCAACCTTATCTCTCTTTAAGTTAGCACTTTCATAATTCTAATTTCATAGTTTCTTGCAATCCATCTTTGTATCTTAAAAAAAACTAATATTATGTTAACCCTCCATCCCATCTTTATTTCCATATCATCAATAATTATAACTCAATGATGACCATTCTCTTCCACGCTTCCTTCCATTCTATTCATTATCCTTAATGAGCATTTTCTTTGCTTGTTTTGTCACACTCTCCTTGTTTTTAACTATAATTTTTTACCTCATCTATTTTCTTTTGTGCACTTTAACACCTATACAAAGCTTTTTATATCAAATTCTTGCTATACCCTTTTTGTTATTTCTTCCCAACTCATTATATCCATACATTGTCTTTGGTCTTGAACATTATGCATTTGCCTTATTATGTGTAACTACACCAAAATATTGGCCTAGTGGTAAGGATGGTCACCAAGGGTATTAAGAGAGGGGTTTTGTCCTTCCTAGGATCAACAAGGTAGCATGCAATAGTCAAGTGGAGGCCCCACCATTTGGATTGAGTGTATGCTTCTTGACATGGCAAAGGAACGTTTGTGAAGGTTTCCCACTAGGATTTGTAGGGCTTGACCTCAAGACCTCGGCTTCAATACCACTATGATATCCCACGACATCAAAATATCGGCTTAGTGGTGAGGATGAGTACCAAGGCTGTTAAGAGAAGGCTTACATCCTACGTAGGTTCCACAAGGTGCTACACGATGGACACATGGATGCACCGCCATCTAGATTAGGTGCATGTCTATTGGCATGATGGAAGAATGTTCCTTGAGGTTGTTGTGATGTGCCACTATACCAAAAGATTGTCGTAGTGGTGAGGACAAGCACTAAAGGTGTTAAGGGAGGGTTTTGTTTTTAAGAGGATACACAAGGTAGAATGCAACAAATACATGGAGTTCCCACCATCTAGATTGGGTGCATGCTTGTTGGAATGATGAAGGAATATCTGCAAGGGCTTCCCATCTTACTCTATAGAGATCAACCTTGAGACATTGATGTTGATACCATTGGGATGTGCCACTACACCAAAAGACTGGCCTAGTGGTGAGGACAAACGAAAAGGGTGTTAAGGGAGGGGTTTTGTCCTTTGGAGTATCCATGAGGTAGCATGCAATGAACATGTGTAGGCCCCACAGTGAAGTGGACATATTTTGGAATGATAGAGGAACTTCTTTCGGGGCTTCCTACCACACTCCATAGGGCTCAATCTCGAGACCTTGGCTTTGATAATATTGTTGTGTTACTGTGCCAAAAGACCAGCCTAGTGATGAGGATGGGCACCAAAGGTGTTAAGGGAGGGGTTCGTCCTTCAAGCAATTCGCAACTGCAAGGTAGCATGCCTGATAGAGAAACATTTGCCAAGGATGCCCACCACAGTCTCCATAGGGCTCAACCATGAGATCTTGGTTTTGATCCCACTGTAATGTCCCCTTTTTATGTTTTTAATCAAATATGCAATTTTTGATGTTTCCAATATATGTAATATGGTGCATTAACAAAATATTGAATAGCAACAAGAAATTGAATGATGAAACTCTGAAATCTGAATTTTCATCTATTATAATTGTTGGAGAAATTATCGTAATCCAATCTACTAAATTGGAAAGCAATTTTAAAAATTTATAATGATAAATGTCTAGTCAGAAGCTGTTGTACTACTGGTATGAATTGCAGATTTGGAGAGTGGCATATGCTAGGGAGAATATAAATTGTATGGACACTGCAGTAATGAATTTCAGACTATATATAGTGCTGTTGGAACAAAATTAAACTACTGTTAGATTGTATAAATTGCAAGCTTGATTGAATGATATGGCAGTTGGGTAGATCAGATCACACGACTGCTAGCTATTGATCGAACTGTATGCCTACTGGAAAAGACAATAACAGGTCCAATTTGGTGGAGGCAAGAAGATTTATACTGTTCTGGTTGATGGCATTGGGTTTTACTATTTTACGGTAGCATTTGGAAGTAACATGCACAAATTGTAGGCTATAGGTGTGTACGACTAGGAAAACCTTCAATTCTGATGATGATTTGTTGCACAATGGCAAATATAATATTTGAAATTTGTTTAAAATCTCTAATAGTACTGAAATATATCAATAACCAAACTAACAATTGGAATCTCTTTCAATCTTTCAGTGCGATTGTGATTCTTGGATGGAATCATCTCAAATGGGCAAGAGGATTTTTGTCCTCTAAATTTTTGCACAACAAGGGTTTTCTTCCTTCCATGGGAAGATGAACACAAGTGCTAAAACTTTGGAAAAATGTTTGATAGCAAAGACAAAATTGAATGATTCCTTTGATCTAGTCATCTTTTATAAATTCCTTTCGAACCCCTTAATTTGAAATTCTTTTTTCCCCCACCAAAAACACTTTCCAAAATGTGTTTATAATCACTTTTAAATTTAAATATTACATGAGGCCTTATGATTTCTCATTTAGATGAACACTTTATTAAATTAATAAGATTTAGGTTGTCTTATAAAATATAATAATTGTGCCCACCTTTAATATTGTTATTAATCATTTCCCTAACTTATCCCTAAGCCTATAGGAAATGAGGAAATAGGTCCCCAATTAATTTAATTAGGGAATGGGACATGACAATTTGCTATTTCCAAAATTGCTTGTCCTCAAGCAATGCAAGCTCAATAGCTTTGACACTTCCCAAATGACAATCTTTGCAATACCTTGATCCCAAATCATCATTGAGTTGGCAAATCCATGTCCTCAATTCCTTGTGCTATGTATTAGTTTATTGAAAATTGAACTCACCATGTTTTTGCTGCATCGCTTTGATATAACGGGAATCTGAAAAATTTGCATTAGATGATATGCTTGCAACTACAATTTTTTTTGTCAGACTTGTTTTCTTATTGAATGAAGAGACATGGGAAGAACAATTTCTAAGACCTTGAAATAATCTTGTGATGTCTTCAATCAGTAACCTTAGCAAAGTATGGTATTTTTTCTTGTATTTTCCAATTATATAAAACTGAAATGAAATGTGAAATAATGTAAACCCTATGCTTACCATAATCAGCAATAAACTTTTAGAATTTAATTCAACATCTTTCAATAAATGATTGACGAATAATATCATTATAACTTCCTAAAAATGACAGCACTAAATAATTGTTTAAAACCCTAGAACATTAAATAAATAATTGTGTTTGTGCATCTAGATAAATCCTTAATTGTCAGTAATAAAATTATGAAATCAATGAATAATTAGAGATTATAAATCCGAAAAATCCCAAATTAAGGGGTCAGTATTATATCCGATTGTTAGTAGCAATTAATGTCAAAACCAACAATTGTGAGATCAAAACAAGTTGCCAACTTGGCATTCCACCAAACAACAATTAATGATCATTAGCAATTAAATAGAATGCTAGTTATGACAAGAGATAACAACAAATTAGGACACATTAATATTAATAGATCAATATATAATCAGCCAACTTATGGATGGCGAGTGCCTGTTGTGTGCTACCTTTTGTTTCCTCCAGTGGATGAAACTCCCCCCCCTTGACACCCTCACTTCTTATCATGATCTTTGGCACCCAGACAAATACTCTGTGCAGCCATATAGCAACATCCCAAACGTCACCCAACATAACATCCTCAAAGTGAAGATCAATCACTAGCATGACTTCGTAATCAAGTAACCAAGGGTTGTCTCTATTTTTGCTGGCTAGAAGAATGATTCCTACACTTAATTTCCAAGTGTCAAAAGCAACACCTTCAGAACAAAGATCAACCCTACTCATTGTGCTCAACCAAACATCACCGAAGAGTGTGCCAACACCAGATGTCCACCTTAATGGAAATAAGCTCTCATGGATGCGAAGAAGGATCATCATGGGTACACAATCAGTCATATCCATCCACCACATACTGCTGGTACAATTTAAAATAACATTCGTCCAACTCAAACTCACTTGAAAAAATGCCACTAGTAACCCCAATGTCAAAAAGGGATGGAATCTTAGCACTGTAGCAACCTCCAATAAAAAGTGGATGATCCCAAACTTCCCAAATTCTCCAACTAGCTACTGTCCTAAAGGACCAAATTGAAACCTTTGTAAAGAGTAGTATAAAACAACCTTCAACCACCAATGTGAGAACTCCCACCCAAAGGTACAAACACTGTGTACTGTTGTCTTCTACTTGTTCCATGATGTTTTCTTTGTATATCATATACCCTCTCCAAGTGCGACAAAGGAATGATATTGTTAGGAAATGAAGACAAGTACTACATGGTGACAAACATTGTAGGCCATGTGGCTCTTTAATCCTCATCATGTCATCAATGCTAACTGTCCATCTTACTCTGAGTAAATCCGCAAATACGTGATGAATGCCCATCAAAGGTGCAAAAAAGAATTTGTCAAACCATAGTAGACTGCTATTACAATTCAAAACAACATCAAACAAATTGAAACTTATGCCCTTGATGGTGTAAGAAACGCCTCCAATGTCATTTGCTGCTGCTGTCCTCCAAGAATTATGAAAGAAGTATATGTTCCATGAAGTAGGACATCCGTCTCCCATCAACTTATGAAGAAAAACTCCATTACTGCAGGCCAAGATACCAATGCCATAATGCTCACTAAAATCATAGCCCCCCTGTCCCCTCGTTTCCCCAAGTGTATGCTACACATGGGTAAATGCCTCCACTAGGAATCCCTGATGTAAGGAAGCTGCATACTCTACCATGTCATGCTGTCCTAACTTGCTCTTCTTGTGTCTTAGACACACAAATATGACCTCATGACCATCTTCTATATGAATGCCAATAATGGAAGAATATTTTTTGCTATCATCCTCATGAGTAGGAGTTTGCCACTCAAGAGTATGCTGAAAGAAATGACTTGTGTTCCAAATCACGAAATCAAAACTCCTGTCATACCTTTCCATACTGCCTATAATGTTCTCAAACATCTTCCTCATTGTTGCATTAAGTGCAAAGTTAACACGAGTCTCCTAACCTAAATCTGCCATGTCATAAGGGGAAAGTGACCAATCTGAAAGTGTAGTATGATCTCCTCATTGCTAACCAAGGACAGCTCTTGCCTGGTGGAATTATTCGCAAGAAAGGATGAAGGAAGGAAAAAGAAAGATAACCTCATGGGAGAGAATGAAGACCAAGGTCAAGGAAAATTTCATGCCCATTGACCATGAAGTACACATGTACAAGAAATTGCAGAATCTCAGACAGAGAGATCTAAATGTGAGTTCCACAAGTTATGTTACTCCTAATTGGTTACTAAGAGGGGGGGGGGCGCGGGTGAATCAGTAAATACTATTTCTATCTCAATTAAACCTTGTATATAGATTCAATTAGAATAAACAAAATGTAATTAATCATTCATAAATAGATATAGAAATACTCAGATCAACACAACATATGTACGTGGAAACCCTCGGTTAGAAGGAAAAAACCGTGGTGAGACAGAGCTCACAACTTCACTACTGTAGTAATAAAGGTGCCTTGTGAAGAGCTTACAAAGAACTTGTAAGAGTGCTACCTGGTAAAGGGATTTGGTAGAAGACTTGTTAAGATCTTGACCCTGTTAGGAGTCGCCTTGTAAAAGGACTTTCAACACCAGTTAAGATGCTACCCGGTTAAGGGATTTATACAACGAACTTGTTAGGGTTCACCCTGATAGAGGGATTTAAATATGCTTTAACAATGTGAAAGAAATGATCTGAATTGACACTTACTGTTTGATTAGATCATACCTGTTAACCTTTCCGCTTTGCTTGGCTGTTGAACTTCTCTGCCTTTCACCTCTTGTGACCGTAGCTTCTCTCAGAAGATATCTTTCTCCTGCTTTGTATATTCAACAACACTTCTTTTGTGTCCTATGACCTGTATTTATAAGAAATTAATCTTAATAAAAGCCTCAACTCATAGTACTGCCAAGCTATAAACTCACCTATAAATCATGTAGCAAAAAAGCTTTGTGAAATGATCTTGAGTTTACCTTGAAACATCCGTGTAGAAATAAAACTAACTCATGTTAAAAAGCTAACTCTAGTTCTAAACGGTGAATGCTCCGTATAATCTGGTTTTAACTTAGATAGCTCCGCATAATCCGGTGCGGATTAACATGCAGTTGACCGGTATCAATCTTATACCCGGTTGTTCATATATCCCCTGTATGTTCTAAAAGACCGGTTGTAGACACTCTGTTTGGTCTACCGGTACATATACTCTGTTAGGTCTACTGGTGTCTATTAAGGAGTATGAGTGGTCTACCGGTTTACTGGTGGGAATGATGTTTGCATATAACTTAACCAATGGCAACTTAAATATGTCAACAAGTTAAGCCTCAGATCAAGAAGACAAGAAGATGAAACATAAAAGGTGGCTAGATACCTTAATGGCTTAAGGGTAAATATACAAAATGAGATTAGTATTATGGCTCCTGAGACAGTACACAAATGTTTTCAATTGGCCCTAAGAGTAGAGGAGAAGCTAAGGAGAAAAGGGGAGCTGAATAGCAGAGGTAGAGGAGGAAGGAACTTTAGGGGTAGAGGAATCTTTGGAGGAAGAAACTCATCAAACAAGAATTGTGAGTCAAGTCAACAAGAGTCAGTGGGGAATTAGGCAATAGAGGTGGAGGATATAGAGGTGGAAGAAGACCTAATGGGAGAGGCAAAAGTGGAGGACCAGGTGTGTTCACTGGAAGATGCTATAGTTGCAACCAAGTTGGACATACAATGAGTAAATGCCCTGAGAAAGCCACAAGTTGATACAAGATGATGATTGCCAAAGTGTCAACTCACCAATTGGAAGTGCTTCTCCCATCCTAGAAGGAGAAAATATGATGATCAAAAGGACCCTGCTGAAGGTACCAATGAAGCAAGAGCCATCTCAAAGGAAGACTTTGTTCAAGACTCAAGGTATGTCCCAAGGTAAACTTTGCAAAATTATTGTAGACTCTGGTTCCACCGAGAATGAGGTCTCAACTGAAATGGTAGAAAAGCTTAAGTTGAAGAGGTTACCTCATGTTGGTCCCCACAAGATCTCTTGGTCGAATAAGAACTTGAACTTCATGGTAGATGAGCAAGCTTGGGTAGAGTTTGAAATTGATGACTATAAGGACAGGGTGTTGTGTGAAATCCTGCCTATGGATGCTTTTCATCTTCTTTTAGGCCATCCATGGCAATTTGATGTGAAGGCACAACACGATGGTGAGAAAAACACCTATCTCATTACAAAGAATGACAAGAAATATAGGATGGATCCTATGCCATAACAAGTAGGTGAGAAGGAAAGTGGGTCAAATGTAATAATGGTTAGTGGGAAAGAGTTTTTGGGCCTCATGAAAGAGGAGAGTTGTTAGGGGTATGCCTTGGTGATGAAGCCAAATGATGGTCTTGATTTGCAGTCTAAGGAGAAGAAGACAGTTCCACAAGAGGTGCATAAATTGTTAGATAAGTATCATGGTATAGTGGTTGAAGATACACCTAATTCTTTGCCTCCAATAAGGGATATAAGCCATCAAACTGATCTGATTCCTGGAGCCACCCTTCCTAACAAACTTGCCTATAAGATGACACCCTTCCAAAATGAGGAGATTGCTAGACAAGTCCAAGAACTTCTAGATAAGGGTTTGATTAGGAAAAGTCTCAGTCCTTGTGCAGTCCCAACTGTGCTTGCCCCAAAGAAGGATGGGAAATGGAGATTGTGTACATACTCCATGAATCTAAATAAGATTACCATAAGGTATAGAGGGTGGCCATTCACTGCATGTTATGAGTCTTGAGGGTGGCCATCCACTGAGACCCTAGGTATGAGGAATGATTGGGCCCTCCGAGAGAAAGTGGGGGAGAATCGGGTTGGTGCCCTACTCCGTGAGATTGAGAAGACATTCAAGGAGAGCTGCTACACTCTCAGGCGTATCAAGCACATCTCTATTGGACATGAGGCCGTACGGGTGACAGCGGAATCAGCTTGCGAGGAGATATCCACCTGCCTCCAGACAATAGAGGGAGATTTGACCCACCATAGAGAGGAGTTGGCACGTGAGGAGCAATGGGCTGCTGAGAGGACAGACTTGGTGACTCAGTTGGAGGTAGGACGAGCAAAGAAGGTAGCTATGGAAACACAGTTGGAGGACCCGCCTACCAGTGCCATGGAGACCATAGGTAAGAAAGATGAGGAGATATTGGAGGCAGCGTTGATGGTGAAGATTGCTATGGAGTGAAAGATGGTGGCAGAGAGAGACCTGAGGCTGAGGACACAACAGGTGTATTAGTTGCGAGCTCAGCTAGCTTCACCCACACCACCACCAACGCCATCTTCATTAGGGATGCTTTCTCAGCCCCCTACTCAGTCTTGACTTTTTGTACAGTTGGGTTTTGTCATTATCTCCATTTTGTTGTGTCGTCGGGAGACGACTTCCGTTTTGGCGGGGTGATGTTGTCGGTAAAACATGTTGTTAGTAAATGTGTTGTTAATGCTAGTTAGTGTAACCGAGGGCTAGGTAGTTGGAATGGGTGCGACGGTTTGCCTCACACCCCCTCGTGGTCTATAAATGTTATGTGCTTGGGTTCGGGAAGAATCATGATGATTATGCTTATGGTTGTCGTAGTGCTGTTGTCATATATTGTAAACATTTGATGAAGTAATACAAATAGCAGTTGTGAGTTCTCTGATATACTATGTTCTGTTATATTTCAGATTGTTCTCGTATGCATTAAGCTCGTTTACCCTACAGGACAAACAATTCATTATCTTTCTAACTACCAAACGTGATCTTGGTTGACATCCATTGAGCATACAGATCTGAGATTATAGCTCAATGACTAGCAATGAGTTTATGACTGAGTGTTATCACATGAGGCCGGTAAATCAAATCTTGTTTTTGTTGGGGAAATTCTATTTACTGTGAGCACCTTACTCACATTTAACAGTAAGGATGATATCTATCTTGCAAAAGTGGATAATTAGTGGAAGATAATACCTGTTTGTGTATATGCAATGAATCTTTGCCACGACAGAGTATTTTTCATTAATGTTTAGTAGATTTGAGCTGAATTACTCCTTTTGGCATATTTGTGGCCTGACATGACATTTAGTGGTAGGTTATTGCCATGTTCTCTTTTAAAAACAACAGAAAAATAAAAAAAAGATTTCTAGATTGGAGATGCTGATGCCTTTTTTCAAAGTAATTTATATGCCACTTAAATGTAATAATATCTGATTATTTTCAACACTTTCTAGTTTCTGTTGCCATTAGCTATCTTTTGAACTGAAAGCCTTTGCTACTAACTTCTAACAAGAAAAGACTGTAAGAAGCTTATTTTTGTGGGTGGTGTAGGCACTCAAAGAAGAGATTCGTAGAGGAGTTTTGTTGGAGGCAGAAAATGCAGTGCTTAAGGAATCTTGCTCAATGCTACCTCATTTACAAGAATACCAGAATGAAATATATGATTCAGAAGAAAAAATTCTGGCAAGTTTATTGAACTGTGCACTGTATAGTCACTAGGTGCTTATAATCAACTCAGGCTTCCATAGAGTTACTTAAAAGCAGAACATCCTTGTCTGCTTTAAAAGATAATAATTTATAATATCTATAAGTGACTTGCTCTTGTCTCTTCATAGTTTTTCTCCATTCTATTTTCTTGACTTTATTTTTCTGCATGTTGCAGAGTGAGAGTTCTATGGTGGAAGTTGATGCTGCTGGAAAAATATATAGAGAGAATATGGAAGAAGCACAAGACGTTCAAGATTCTGATGATGAAATTTCCTGTGTATCAACTAACCTCACCAATGAGGTAAGAATGCATTTCTTTTATTTTTTAGCTTGAAATCATTTGGTAAGGCTATAACCCCTAGTTTGGTTAATGGCATGCTTGTTTTGAGTTGTTTTAACTTCTACCTTCAATGGATGCTGTTTTACATATAAAACTGTCCATTTGTTCAAAGCCCCATTGGAAGGCAAATATTATATTGTGAAGATTAAAGTGTTTGACATATTTATCGGTCAGAGCATTAGTTTAGGGTTCATTTTCATGGTTTTATTCTTAACATGCAGTGATAAATTTGGTATATAAAGATTTCTGTTGATTGTTATTGCCATTCTGCTCTTTATTTTTGAATTGTCATTCTGCTCTTTATGCATGAAATTCTTTTGAATGCAAATGGAATTTCATATTAATTTGTTTTGAGTTGTTTCTAATGTCTACCTTCAATGGATGCTGTTTTACATATAAAACTGTCCATTTGTTCGAAGCCATGGGAGGCAAAAATTACATTGTGAAGATTAAAGTGTTTGACATATTTATCAGTCATAGCATTAATTCAGGGTTTATTTTCATAGTTTTTTGTCTTAACATGCAGTGATAAATTTGATATATCATGATTTCTGTTCATTATTATTGTCCCAAGCAAATTTTCAAATTATACAGTTACATTACATTGTTGAATTGCCATTCTGGCCTTTTTGCATGAAGTTCTTTTGAATGCAAATGGAATTTCATATTGATTTGTTTCCTTTGACTCTTTCTAACAATGCTATCACATTGACTGAAGGAGTATTTTGAGGCCTTAGAAGTCCTGAATCAGCATGACTACATGATTAAGGGGATAGCCTCACAAGAGTTAGAGGAACTGGGTGAAGAGGTAGATCTCTCACAAGAGCCACCAGAGATACCTGATTTGCAAGGTGATGCCGACATCTTATCTGAGCCGGAAGGAGAGGAATATGTTTTCCCTCGGACAAGGTTGAGACATACTCAAAAGCTTGTCATTGGCTGCTACATCCTTTAGTTTTAGTTTCTCTCTTCTGCAAAGTTTCTGAAATCTCTAATTAATAATGATAAATCTTTTAGAAGTCTTAGTAGTAATTCAGTGAATGTGCCCATGGATAATAACAATACTGAAGGCAAATATTCTTAATTTTTCTTAAGGATTCATCTGTTTCCAGTAAGTAGTTTATAAAACCCAAAATTTTAAAAAGAAGCATCCATTCTTTTATTTATTTGCATTATTTTGGTTGCTCTTGAAGCCTGTGCTAGTGCAGGTTGGAAAGTGAAGTTTTAAATTTGTCCTGAACATATTTATGTGGAGTTCTAACTATCATTAAACAGTTACCCATTTCTTTGAAATATAAGATGTCCCAATTTTTTTTCAAATTAGCTCACTTCTTGTCTTCATGTCTTTTCATTTGTTTATAAATTATATAGAATTTATCTGTGGGAACTATCATATTGTTAGAATAGTATAAGTTTAATTTACAAAGCCTGTTAGTATACTTAAATAAGTTAGTAGACAGGATTAAATAAATATTTTTAATCTTATTAGTTAGTGTTTATTATTGCTTAGACTGTGTCCTAGGAAATGGTTGTACATAGATTAGAAGTAGAGAGAGAAGTAGGATTTGAGCATGAAAATAGTTGTGCGCTGCTAGAAGTTACCGATTCGGGTGCGGATTCAGATGCGGATGCGAGATGTGGATGCGTGTATATATATATATTTTAAAATATATAATAAATATATATAAAATATATATATATATATATATATCATATATATAATATATATCATATATGATTAATATATAAATGATAAATATACTAGATGATAAATATATTTTATAAAAAATCTAATTTAATTTTTTATTTAATATGAAACTCTAATATATTTTATAAAAAAATTTAAAAAAATATCGGATTCAAATAACCACACTATTCCTAACTTATACTAAGGAATATCAGATTTTTTATTAATAACAGAGATATCCGATTCATCTTGTTAATATATAAGTAGAAGTAATAAATATCGGATTTTTTATTAATAGTTAGTTAATAGTGTGGATATATATTCCTTCTAAATATGAAACTCTTGTTGATGCTTCGACTCGAGCCCTTGAATAGCGAAGTAAAGCTGACAGCCAATATCGGCGGATAATGCGACAACCAATTTGGGGATAACACTTAGCTCAGAATGGGAGATTAGAGAGAGCTCGAAAGGATTCAGACAGAGGGACAGCGTTGGCTAAACAACGTCCACACACAAATGATTTTAATTCGTCTTGTTTGAGTAAACAACGTCCGCACACAAATGACTTAGATTTTTGCAGGCATAAAATATATTTCAATCTTTTTCTGCATTCGTTTATATGTCTGAAGGCCTATGGATGCGCCCGGGTGCCCTGTGGATGCCACCCGGAAGCGCATCCTGGGCCCCCGGATGCGCTGTGATGTGGAGTGTGCGCATCGCAGCGCATCTGGGGGCCTAGGATGCGCTTCTGGGTGGCATCCACAGGGCACCCGACTCCGCCTCTGCATTCATACGCCTCCGCCTCTGCCTCCAGGCCTGGGAGCTACGCATTGGTATCTTAGGAAAATAGGAAGCACAACAAACTTGCAAACTTGTGTTGTTTGTTAGAATATCACAAATGTGGGTACTGATTATTGTTCATACTCCTACCAAATCCAAAATTTGGTAGCAATGCAAGGTGAGATCTGTTGTACCTAAATGAAGCTTCCATGTTGTTTCAAGTTCTTAGACTAAAGTCTATTGTTTTCTCACAAACTCGTGATCAAGTCTCATAGAGTCTGCATCATCTTGTTGTCTTTTTCTCATGTTCTAATGTTTGCAAGATTATGACGAAGGGTTCTTGGGGACACTCATCTTGATGCAAGAAAGAAGGCTTTCAAATCTAAAAATTGGTTAAGGTCATGAAGGTAGGTATATCGTCTAGGTGCAGGCACACACTCATGTGAAGAAGGTTTGCTCTTGGGGATTAATGACACATTTGTGTGAAGGATCATTGATATTTTTCAAAATGGCATTCAGCGACACACTTGGAGCTAAAAGGCACTCCATACAAAGACATCCATTTGCTTGTTTGGATCAAATCCTCTTTATCCATTGTTTCAGTGATCAATACTATACATCACAATAAAAGGCAAACATTTTTCAATATTCAAACGTTCCTAGATGGTGGTGTGTGCCAATGTAAAGGAACCTATTTTCATTTAAAATTTAATCAAGTCAAAAGGCATGCATCCAAGAGCATCAATGCATGAATACAGGGTAAGTCATTGCTTCAAGAAAGGGTTCAGATGCATCTCAGAAGGTTTCTTTTCTACTGCGGAGATACACCAGCCTTGGATGTTGGGGGAATTTCTAGAGGAAGTGCTTTGAGTTCTCCTAGGATCTCCCAGCATGGCCTCTTTGACCTCGGATTCTCCTTAGCAAGCATTATCAGATCTTTCACAGTGACCAATAATGGCTCAAATGATTCCTCCATTATATAGACATACATATTTGATGAGATTTTCCTTGAGTCTTCACTAGCAAATGCTTTTGGGGCTCTTCTTTTCTCTTAATTGCTATTTGTTAGTGGCTCAATGCTTTATTTTCTTATGTACTTCCATTTTCTTATTTGCTTCCAGGGTTGCCTCTTCCTAGAACTTTAGAATGTTAACTGCTGTAAATTCTAGTCCCATTGACCTACTTTTGGCCATCTGTAGTCATTAATATAATTTCGTTCTTTGCTTGTGATTGTGATATTTTCAATTTTCAATTTTCAATTTTGATGTTTGTATTCTTTATGAGAGCGATTATATTTTCTCTACTTTTAAGCCTTTTCTTGCAACCTTGGCTTAGTGTTTTTTTCGAGGGATTTTATATGCCATGCATTTAAATGGTTCATTTGTCGTAATTGTTCTATCTTATTGAGCTCTTTCTCTTGATTCATGCTTTTTTGGGGCACAAACACAGGCTCTCCCATTTGTAAGGTGAGATTTGTTTTGAGATTTTTTCCCTCTGTTGGTATTCCTTCCAGGGATTAGTTTCTAGGAGTTGTATTACAATTACCACAGAACCATCACAACTATTTCCTTTTTCGCCCCAGAACCATGACATCTATTTCCTTAAATGGTTCATTAGTCGTAATTATTCTATCTTAGTGAGCTCTTTCTCTTGATTCATACTTTTTTTGAGCACAAACACAGGCTCTCCCATTTGTAAGGTGAGATTTGTTTTGAGATTTTTCCCCTCTGTTGGTATTCCTTCCAGGGATTAGTTTCTAGGAGTTGTATTACAATGACCACATAACCATCACAACTATTTCCTTTTTCGCCCCTATCTGTTAGTTCTCTAGTTGCATTCAACTGTCTCTTTTTCCTTACTGGATATGTTATCATATTTTTCTTCTTCTAGCTGTGTAATGTCCCTCCCTAGGGTCTCCCAAAATAACTGTATATATTTTTGTTTCCATTTTATGAATTATATAATCTTTTTGTATTTTGAATTGGATTTGAAATAGAAAACTCTGCTAAACCTGAAGTACGAAAATAGAACTAATTAAACTGGAAATAAGACAAATTTTGCGTTTTACTGATTTTTTTTTTGTGGTATTTTCAGAATTTATAAGTTCTTTTGGTGTTTCTGATTTAAAGTAATATTAAAAGATACTGAGCAATTATAAGTAATAATTCCTAGGTAAATTGGTTTAACACAGCAAGGTAAGAACAGCAGTGATCAATTCTGGTATTAAGAATTATCAATCACAGCATTCAGCAAATAAACAAGAGCAGAAGACCTGCAATAGAGTAGTGTTACATGGCAACAACAATGATTCGCCAATTGCCAGAGCCACAATTACACTGAGGTAGCAAAATCCTAATACTTATCTCAGGTTGCCCACATTCCTGGTTATTAAGGTACGGATTATTGGGGATGGTCAATGCCTCACAGGGTGATGCTTTGGTGTGGGAGGACTGAGTATTGTGGCTTTAGCAAGGTGCAGATCTTCCCAGGAAAGAGGTCACATTCGATATGCCAGTCTCCAGGTCAGTGGCAGGAAAGTCTAGGGTGGTAGCGCTATATATTAATCATTTAAAACCTGCATTAAGCATTAACAACCCTGCAGTGGCATAATGACTCCAACAAATATCTCTAAAATTTCCTCAAAGTTGGAAACTATTAACTAAAATTATCAAACTCGCAGAAAGCTAGTACTGAAAATTCAGTTTTAAATGAGAATCTGGATACAAAATGAGGCCACTGGATTTGCCTTTATAGGCATTACATTTTGGACCCATTATTAAAATAACCTTCTCTCCTACATTTAAAAATAATAAAAAATTACCCAATTTACAGTAATAAAGAGTACTTTATTGGAGCACCCAAATTGAACAACAATTGGGCCTTATATTAAATAGTTGCCAACTCATTTAGGGAGAGGGCATAGCAAGCTGGTGCATACTGGTACCCATTCATAATTGTCATTTCTAAAATGCTGTGTGTTGTTGACTTATACTTTTCCATCAATTACAAGTTATAGAAACTTTGGTTAAATATTACTGTACCAATTTTTCTTTCAACATTTTCTCAAGGATATAGTGAAACACTTAATTTACCAGTTTTTCAGTCTTAACAAGGAGTTATTGCTTTGTCACTACAAATTTACTTGTGCTTAGAACTCTTTGGAGTTATATCAGTTTGGGATAGCATAATGCATTGGTCTTACCATTTTACTACAGCTAATGTGTGGGTGACTGCTGTTTTGTATACAAATCTGTTTCAAAGTGGTTAATATCCATACAAATTGATTGGCTTAAGGATTCTTACTACCAGGTTACCTGCACCCAAACCTATATCTCGTGGATTCAGTTTATGGACAGTTCTGAAGAATGCGATTGGAAAGGATCTAACACAAATTACCATGCCTGCCACATTGAATGAACCACTCTCAATGCTGCAACGTTGTGCAGAAGAAATGCAGTATCGGTAAGTTGCCTCTCATGGATTGCAAAATGTTTTTAACACTTTCTATTTGAATATCTCTGGCTTGAGCTTGCATTTATATTGAAATGCTTGGAGTGAGCCTTGGTCATCCTTAATCTGTTAGAGATCAATTACAAATTGTAAGCGAGCCAAATGAAAGCTTATGATAGTCCGTGTCCATGTAATTTGTAACTGATAAAGAACTACTGATGTGGATAGCCATTTATTGGAGAAAGCATCTCAACTGGATGACTCCATTGAACGACTTTTGTGGGTTTCTGCATTTGCATGTGCAACATATCATGGCAGTCTTCATCGAGATTATAAGCCCTTCAACCCTTTGCTAGGGGAAACTTATGAATGGCAAGCACCTGATAATACAGCACGTTTTATTTGTGAGCAGGTAAGCTCATGAAAACTAGAAATATCAGTTATACTGTTGTTGCATATATGATTTTGAATTTGTTGCATTGGCAGGTTAGCCATCATCCTCCAATTATGTCATTTTTTGCGGAAAGTACATCTAGAGACTATATTTTCTATGGTGAAGTTGAAATTAAAAACAAATTTTGGGGGCGAAGTGTGGAGGTGAGATCATTTCAGTAAACAATTTCCACAAAAAGGTTTATGCTGTTAGAGTGCAAGTTCAGTTTAATGTCTCAAGATATTTAGTAACTTTCCAGTTGGTTATTGTTTTCCTCAGGTTCTTCCTGCAGGAATTTTTCATTTGCATTTTCCGAAGTACAATGATCATTACACTTGGAACAAGGTGTCTTCTTCTGTTCATAATATTATCATTGGTAAATTATGGCTAGACAATTATGGAGAGATGCTTGTTCATAACCATAGAACAAAAGAGGTTGGCCGTATTCAATTTCATAAAGCAAACAATATAGAACAGGGTCGAATTTCTGGAAAGGTATGTAGGCATAAATCTGGTTGTCAAGGATGTCCTATCACATAATTCATTTATTTTATGGAAATTTATGAAATAGAATTGATTATAAAGGATAAGTACTATTTGCAGATATTCAATGATAGAGGTGTGCCACAGATTTCAATATACGGAAACTACATGGATGAAATATTTTCATCTCTAGAATTGGGTTCAAATTGCCATGAATCTTATAATTCTTCAAGAAGTATTTGGAAGCATCCTGATCCTCCAGAGGATTATCAACAGCAGTATTGTTTTAACCATTTTGCAATCGGTCTCAATGGTAAAGAACTTTGTATTCTCTAGAAATTGGATATCATGTTATCTCAGTTTAATAGATGTGTTGGAAGAAAACTTACTCAAGTACACTTTTAATTTAATTAACATTATGGTTCTGAAATAGCAGGTTTGCTTCTAGGTTAAGAATTTGCTGCTGGATCCTTATGATAATTAAATTGAAGTATTTTGGTGTTACACTTAAAAAGTTTCCTGGGTTTGAAATCTCGTGCTATGTCTCAAGGAACTTCTAAGTTTGGTGCCAAACCTGGATTATATTTTCTAAATATCTTTTGATCTTTACTCAGTTTTCTTAGTATCTATTGTTTTACTGGGTTGTACAGGGGAAATGGAACCAAAATGTATCTAATAACATGTCCTGACCTCTCCTTTTGATTCATGATGAATTCTACAGTATATGCAAACCTTGCTTAAGATTATAACTTATTTTGACACACACGAATGCATGTTAAGAGCAAATCCACATGCACATGCACTTTAATGCAATAAGATTTTCTGGATGCTCCTACATCAAACGCTCAGGGTTATTTGAAAGGTTAGTCCCACACTTTGTCATTTTCGGATAAAATCCAAAACATTTTATCTCAACTTGGGAAATACATGATCAACCTTCTACGGGTCTTTCCTTCCACTTGACTAGGTATTCTCTGTACTCTCTATTCTTGGTATTTCATCCAATTCTATTCTCCAAAAGCACCTCTACCTGTTCATGTTGTTGCAGTAGTTGCTCTTTAAAGGAAACTTGTGTGGTGGTTGCTACTTGACAATCCTTAATGATACTGATGAAGATCTGCAATCTTGAATATTGGTGATATGCCTATCGCTTCTGGTAATTCAACTTCATATGACAAATTTTTTTTGTCTTCATCTTGTTATATGTATAATGTACCTAATAGGAATCTTTCCTTTCTGAGATAAACCATGACTTTGAAATGATCCCTTTTTTGGGATTTTCCCTCATTTGTTCTAAAACTCCCCATTAGGGTTTGAGTTGCACTTGGGATGACAACTTGTAATATACTTTTACATCTTCCCTGAAATACTACCATATTTCCAAGTCCTGCTGATTCTTCCATAATGTCTATGTTATGAATTGATATTCATGCTATCTTATATATTTATATCTATAAGAATACGTATTGACCTTTATCCCTTAATGATTCATGGATGAGTGATAGCTCACTAGTGATGCTTTTAGCAATACGATTTCTTTAGTCCCTGTCGACGAGTACCAATTATAATTCTTATTCTTGAGTTGCCGATACAGGTCCATATTCTAGGCTCCAAAGTACCCGGTGAACCCAAAAATAAGGAACTCATGGTCTTCTTTGATGACTACAGAGAACTTATTATTATTCGATCTTTTCCTTCCTCATTTTTTACTGATTAGGACTTTGTAATCTGCCTCCCGTCTTTGTACCGTGGATCTGTGTCTTGTTCTTAAACTTCCTATGCTACCCGTTCCACAATGCTTCTACCATAGAAAAAGTGTGGTTAGTTGATAGATTGATTGCACATTATAATTTCTTGTGCCTTGTATAGTCTTTGACATAATCGATAGATGTTGGGGCCTTTGTTAGCCACATCTGTCGTCCAAGTTATTTCTCAATATGATGAGTCAAAGCTTAGTATTCCAGATGATCTTTGTTACTTATATTGGTCAATGATTTTCTTAGCGATTGAATATTTCTAGAGTGGGACGATCTTCACTCACGATAATCTCATTTGCAGCTAAGCAATCACGACATCCCTTCAGCGTAAGCTCCCTATCACTGTGTCTTTGTATCCTCCAAAGAAGCATACGAATCCATCTATTTGCGGGGGTGAGTACAAATTGCTATGTTAGGAAATAAACCGAATTGTCTTCTATTATCCTTGACCATATCTTGTTCCTCTTATCTCCCCGCTAAATCATTGATTGGAGCAGCTTCTTATATTGACGCTATGGGAGAAGGCTTGATCCCCACCTTCCAACCGACATACCCCTCTACCACGACCAAACTGATCAAAGGAGTTGAAAATTCGTTTGTTTGCAATCATGCTTTATTTCCTTGATTGTTTATTATGGTCAATGAATGATAGGTATTTATGTTAATATCTTATGTATTGTTTTATATATTATCATGCTTATTAATACATACAAATATTTATTAGTGATTATTTGATTATTTATTTTTTTATTAAAATATTAGTATTTGTAATACCATTCTCCTATTTATTTTATTTAATATTATTATATTAATATTATATCATTATAATTATATAATTATAATTATATATTTTATATTAATATTTTAATAATATATTATTATATTAATATTTTAATAATATATTATTATATTAAGAATAGATTTATTATTATTAGTTTATTTATTAACTTTGGAGATACTTTTATTTATATTGTAATCTTCTTTAATTAATAAATTAATTTATTTTATATTTAATATTTTAATCTTATAATCTTTTTACTAGGTCCTACTCAGGAAGGGGTCATGACAGCCCACCCTTCCCAAAAATCGCTTGTCCTCAAGCGATGCCAAATTGATTTGTGTGGCTTCTTCTATGCAAGCTCGATAATTCCAGATTGGTGGTCAGCTCTAATTATTCTGTTATTTTAGTATACTTGCACATTGAATTTGGACGAGGAAATACAAAGCATGCATCTAAATTTATGATGATATAAAATATACAAGGGCATATACTTAAATGCATGAAGACATGGAGCATACATGGAGTATTCACATTAATGCATGAAGACACAAAGCATACACGATGTAGACACCTAATACATGCATTCTTGATTAAACCCTACAATTCACAATTTACAATGAGCTAGGGTTAGGGAAATAGTTTACAAAATTTACTTCTTCATTATGCTTTTGATTATGAGTCCTGCAACCACAAGCTGAACATAAGTACATACATATGTATATATAAGCTTCAAAGAAAACTTGAGTCATGATAAGTCCAAGCCAATTCCATACAAAGCCCAAGAGCGGAACTTTGGCCCCCTTTGCCTCAGTGGCAGGGGTTAGGCATCCACACGAGGTGGTCTACTTAGCGGACTGCTTGTTTTGCTTATCTATGTATACTTCATCTCCTCTATCTAAAAAACTCAGAGAGGTTCTTGTTAAAGGGTGTCCTTACTGTCTTTCCCTTAACTAGTACTGCAATAGGGTGCCCTAGAAGCCCTCCCTTGATTGCAGACTCCATAGGAAAGCTATTTGTAGTAGGGTGCCCTTACTATCTTTCCCTTAACTAGTATTGCAATAGGGTGTTCTAGCAGTTCTCCCTTGATTGCAAACTCCATAGGAAAGCTACTTGCGATAAGATGTCGTTATAGCCTTTCCCTTAACTAGTATTGCAATAGGGTGTCTTAGCAGTTCTCCCTTGATTGTAGACTCCATAGGAAATCTACTTGCGATAAGATGCCTTTATAGCCTTTCCCTTAACTAGTATTACAATAGGGTGTCCTAGCAGTTCTCCCTTGATTGCAGACTCCATAGGAAAGCTACTTGCGATAAGATGTCTTAATAGCCTTTCCCTTAACTAGTATTGCAATAGGGTGTCCTAGCAGTTCTCCCTTGATTGTAGACTCTGTAGGAAAGCTACAATGTAGGATGGTGGAATAATTGTGCAAGGGTTCGTGCAATACTCTACAAGTTGCTCCCTCAGGGTTCATACCCGTTTTGGGACTCTCCACCTCAATGTGACTGGATTACTCTACCTTTCCCTCCACAAACCCCCTATCCTATGTTCTTTGACATGTTATTCATCAGGTTAATCTCCTACCTTGAGTAATGCCTACATCATCATAAATATAAATTTATCTAAAAAAATTATTTTAACACTCAACATAATAATCATATGCATAATTCTGAAAGGAAACTTTTGTTCATTACTAATTCAATTCTTCTTAAACAATATAATAATGACTTATCTTTCTTTATGGGTGCAACGTTCGATAGTAGGGTTGTGACAAGTTGTTCATTGCTCCATAGCTTCTATCCTACATATTAATCTTTCATGGTGAACGATATTTGTATATCTTCTTCTACCCTGCAGGATGGCAGGATCATGCTCTGATACCACTTGTAATGATCCCTTTTTTGGGACTTTCCCTCATTTGTTCTAAAACTCCCCATTAGGGTTTGAGTTGCACTTGGGGATGACAACTTGTAATATACTCTTACATCTTCCCTCGAAATATTACCATATTTCCAAGTCCCGCTGATTCTTCCATAATGTCTATGTTATGAATTGATATTAATGCTATCATATATATTTATATCTATAAGAGTACGTATTGATCTTTATCCTTAATAATATCCATTAATGATTCATGGATGAGTGATAGCTCACTAGTGATGCTTTTAGTAATATGATTTCTCTATTTCTTGTCGACGTGTACCACTTATAATTCTTATTCTTGAGTTGCCAATACAAGTCTATATTCTAGGCTCCAAAGTAGTCAGTGAACCCAAAAATACGGAACTCATGGTCTTCTTTGATGACTACACAAACCTTATTATTATTCGATCTTTTCCTTCCACATTTGTTACTGATTAGGACTTTGTAATCTGCCTCCCGTCTTTATACTGTGGATCCGTGTCTTGTTCTTAAACTTACTATGCTACCCAGTCCACAATGCATCTACCATAGAAGTGTGGTTAGTTGATAGATTGATTGCACACGATACTTACTTGTGCCTTGTATAGTCTCTGACACAATTGATACATGTTGGGGCCTTTTTTAGTCACATCTGTCGTCCAAGTTATTTCTCGATATGATGAGTCAAAGCTTAGTATTCTAGATGATCTTTGTTACTTATATTGGTCAATGATTTTCTTAGTGGTTGAATATTTGTAGAGTGGGACGATCTTCACTCACGATAATCTCATTTGCACTAAGCAATCACGACATCCCTTCAGCGTAAGCTCTCTATCACTGTGTTTTTGTATCCTCCAAAGAAGCATATGAATCCACCTATTTGCGGGGGTGAGTACGAATTGCTATGTTAGGAAATAAACGGAGTTGTCTTCTATTATCCTTGACCATATCCCGTTCCTCTTATCTCCCCGCTAAATCATTGATTGGAGCATCTTCTTATACTGACGATATGGGAGAAGGCTCGATCCCCACCTTCCAACCGACATACCCCTCTACTGCGACTAGACTAATCAAGGGCGTTGAAAATTCATTTGTTTGCAATCGTGCCTTATTTCCTTGACTATTTATTATGGTCGATGAATGGTAGGTATTTATGTTAATATCTTATGTATCATTTTATTATATATTATCATGCTTATTAATAGCATAACAATATTTATTAGTGATTATTTATTAATTTATTAAAATATTAGTATTTGTAATACCATTATACTATTTATTTTATTTAATATTTTTGTTTTGGTAAAAGGCCAAAGCTGAGACATTTTATTTATCATTAAAAATGTTACAAAGATACCCCACTTTGTGCAGGTGCTGGTAGGAAAGAGTGGGGTTGAGAAAACCTCCAGCCTTGCCTGGGAACTTAGTTTGGATTCTGATGCATGAATTTCTTTAGAGGACATTCCCTCCTTTTCAGATTTATATTGTGCAAATATTACAAAGAAAAAGATATTCTACAATTTGATTTGTATCAACTATTTAAGCTCTAGATTAATGGGTCCTCGTATTGAGTCTTTTCTATGCTGCTGGCCCTTGAGGAGTCTTTTCGATCTATGTTGCAATTTATTTGCTGTTTTGTTCATGGCTTCTATTCCTGCTTACTTGTGACATCTCAGCTTTGACTAAGATCCTCGTTAGACTATTCGTGATTTTAAAGAAAGAAACATTTATGCTGAAATTAAAACTTGTATTGTTTAAACATATGAATAATAATTACCCTTTCCAAGAGTGGTTTTGGAGGAGAAAGACACTTTCTCGGTCTGCACTGCCTGCAAAGGGTTTCGAGACCCAGCCTACTAACAACTAAAAACAAACTTCCCAGAATATCACCTATTACCATGAAAAGGATAAAAACTATACCTCTCCCCAGTGCACAAGAACTTAACTAACATTGTAGCTGTATATAGTTAAATGAAAGATTATTGTGATTTAAAAAAAAAACAGAGTCTGCACCATGGAAAAAGGGAGACCGAGGCTCTATGCTGATAAAAAGACCCAAAAGGAGAACAAGGAGGTAAACGTAAAAAGGAAACTTAGAGCAAGCACTGAAATAAAAGGAAGAACATTGCCTCGCCTATCAGATAGCAGAAAATTGATCAAGAAGTAAAACAAACACTACATGAAGATCCTTAGCCTGAAGTCGACACAGAGCCATCTGTGTTGACTTCAAGATAACGATTCTCATGGAGAATAAGGCCAAAGAGTAACAGGCCGCTAGAGAGAAGGAGAGCTAAAACCTAACATAACTAATATGAATCATAAGGATAAAAGGCTTAGCCCTAGTTAAATATAAATCTGAATGTCAGCCACCTACCTAACAATAGAAACCATTACTAGGGAGGCTTCTAGGATATGATGATGACAGGGCCAGCCATTTACAAAAAGATTCCAACCGAGTAAAGATTACACTTGTCCGATAGACTCTTACTCCATTTTATCCTCTTTAATACATTAGCCCAATAGACGTGCTCCTTTAAAATGCCTAATGCTATTATGAGTTTGAAACGAGATCATTCATCATTTAATCATGGTTGTCCTTTCTAATGTAAATTTAAGAACAATACAAAAAAAACACAGATCTAAGTATTTATATATTTGTATAAAAATGATTTATCTGTATATATATAATTATGCATAATACCAAATAAAATAAATATATATAGATATGTATATATTTCTATATATATATATAGATATATAGATATGTGAATTTATATTTTAACAATCTATATATATATATGTATGTATATATATAGAAATATGTTTATATATGTATATACATTTTTGTATAGATATCTCTATAATATGAAAGAGCGAAAGTATTCAGGTTAAAATATCTCAAATGTTGTTTAACACTGACAACCCTTTAAGACTGATTTTGGGGTTTCATTTATTGATATTCCATCCTACTTGTAGTGATCAATGCTTCGAAGTTTTATATAAAATTTAGGCTTTAATAAAATTTTACTTGAGGTTTTATCCATCGCCTGAGCTCTTTACCTTGCAACCATGTTAGTTCCTTTTCCTATGCTCCAAAAGGACCATTGTCTTAAGGGCCAAGATAGCCTGAAGGCTAGGGTTAGAAGGGTGTGGAAGGGCAGTGAAATTACCGAGGGAGGTGCTGAAGAGAGCTCGCCATTGCTCCCAGATAAAGAGATTAAAGGATATTTATCTGATTTGATGCATGCATAAAGCTTCCTAGTTGGAGCTTCTAAACCTTTGCAAAACCCATATATTTAGAATAAACTTTATAATATAAAATAGTATTCATTACTTTTTTGGTATGTTAATCTTCTTCTATCTGTTAGGTCCCATACATATAGACAAATACAAAAAGCTTTATGTAATACTACTATCGAATGTCAAGAGTGGCTATTATAGTTCACTTAATCTAATTAAATACTAATCATCTGTTATTGTTACCCTCTAATCTTTGCTAATCACACTACAGCTCCAGGATTCACCATCCTTACGCAGAATGATGATTTCTTCCTTTTCCTCATCGGCATGATTGTCTCTTGAACATTTCCTCATAGAGGGGGCTACAATCTTTACATTGTTGATCTCGTCTTCATCCAGTTCCGCTGGTATGTCGAAGCCTTCCTCCCTCCAGTAATCCAAGACCCAATCAAGTTCCACCTCCTCCTTAAGCACTGTGGTTGTCAGGAAGTCCAGGTTGCGCCTCATTACTGGCCAATGTTTGTCAAATTTTCCCTCATCCTTGAAAAACAACATTGGTAGCCGCTGGAAATTAGGAATGTTAGGTAATGCTGCCAGTGCTGTTTCATGTAGAGTTCCGGATAGGGAATTGTCAGATTTTTGTCTATGCCAAACACCGCCTTGTCTAGTCCACCCAGGAGGTCTTCTTTGAAAATCACTTTGGTAGCCTCTATTATCCTAGCCTTGTCTATTCCATTGAATGCTGCCAGTGCAATAAAAAGCCCTACAATGTGGCCGTTGACATGAATAGTGAATTCGTTGTCAAAGTAGTCGTCCCCCAGTCCCTTTTCTAGAGCTTTGCACGCTGAATCCGAAAGAGGGTTGAGGATTCCATTCCACATCTCTGGCTTGATGTTGCCTCTGAAGGCCATTTGCCTATTCTCCTTCATATGGAAGGTAAGTATTCTTGACTCCATCCTTTGCACTGATAGAAATCTTTACAAGTTAAAACTTTGCTTACCAATCTTCGATGTTATTTAAGCTCCCCTGTCACCATTAATCCCTAATCTTTCATGATGGGAAGCTTTATCTTACGCGAGATCACTCAAGCATTAATTCTCCATGATCTCACCCTCATTATGTACTTTTAAGATCTTAGGAACGAATGCCAATCTATTATTTTAGGCCCTTCTAGATTTTAAACAAATTTGAGTTTTTTGGATTGAAAAGGAGAGAGGCATCGAAGTCATGATAATTAAAATTATTATTAATTACTTGCTGCCGGATGTGATGGCCCTGTACTGATATTTCGGGGCACTAATTGATTTTAAGATGATTTTTGGATATGAGAGGATCCTGCTAATAATTATTGTGTCTGATTACCTAGGGTGCTCAAAACGAGACTTTCTTTCTTGATTGCCTTCAACAAGAGGCCAAACATCTATCCTAAAGTTTGGTAAGTAATATGTATCGATCCTCCGGGGGAAATCTATAAAATCTAGGGGTCCACTACAGGCCTAACCAACCTAAAGAGAAGAGAACATAGAAAGAAAACATTGATTATATTCCTATATATATATATATATAGCTTTTGATCTTATCAAATAAAATGAAAAAAATATATACATAGGGGTATTGAATAAATAAATCTATATGTATAATTATGAATATTAATGTCTGCAAAATTATGAGAGGAAGAATGGTGCAGGAGCACCTAGGCTAGCCTCTATTGTTTATAAGTTTTGGCTTGTACTTGACTCTAGCCAAGTCAAGAGGATAGATTTGTTTGTTTGAAGACCTTAGAAGGTCATTTGCAATGTTGGTTAGGTGAATTAGTCATTAGGACTAAGGTCACTAATTAACCTTTGTTTGTTGTTATTTCAATTTCCTAGTGTTAGGAGCTTAACTTAAGTTGGAGTCTTAAATGTGTTCTAAACACATAATGGTTGTTGTAAAGATGCCACAAGGCCATAAATGGCCTTGAATCCACGAAACATAGGTGGTTATGAGACCTAGAATATAGGATTGAGACACATGACAAAGTTGCCAAGTGTTGAGAAGTTGTCTTCAATTTTGCAATTATTGCAAAAGAGTGCATGCCATTCGGGTATCTTTGGATTCCCTAAGATATAGGATGATTATGC
Source organism: Chamaecyparis obtusa (assembly GCA_027943335.1). Classification (NCBI taxonomy): domain Eukaryota; kingdom Viridiplantae; phylum Streptophyta; class Pinopsida; order Cupressales; family Cupressaceae; genus Chamaecyparis; species Chamaecyparis obtusa. The sequence continues at coordinate 158,290 of BSBK01005874.1, read as the reverse complement.
TGCGGGCAATAGGCCCTAAAATGAAGGAAATGGCATCTAATGATATGCAAGACTCGAACACAAAGTATTATGGAAGCATTGTAATAGTTTAGAAAAAGTTAAGAGAGCTTTGCAAGCATTTTTAGCAGATTTTTACTGGTGTTTGTGTTGACAGTCATACTTAATGGACTGAACGACTAAATCTAATGCTGGATTAGTGTTCTATAGGTTGTTTATGAACTTTTTCATTTGAATACTAGGTTGTTTTGAGTTCATCTAAGTATTGTTTTTGGGCGTTTTAGTTCAGGCAGTCTATTTTCAGCTTGTTTTGAGTAATTTAAAGAGTCATGGCTCCTCCATGAAATCTAACCATGGATAATCATTCATGATAGATGGAAATGGCAGAGGAGTCATTGTTGTACATATTTTTAGGAGTTAGGAGTCGTGAAAGCATGAAGAACTATTTTATATGCTAGGCCCTAGGCGAGTTTGTGCAGCCCGGTTAGAGGTCTAGAGGTGAAAAGAGTGAAGAAACATTGCATGGTTGTACGTATCCGTACTGCTCCAAATTTTTTTCATGAAGGTAAACATCATATCTATCCATTCTAAGCATATAGGAGTCATACCAATCGTTTAGGATTTGGTTTGAGCAAGTTTGCTATCAAAACCACAGTTCAGTCCTAGAAATTAGGCCTATTAGGGCTCTTGTCCTTGTTTATAGGAACCCATTGTACGGTCACTTTCAGACCCAGAACCTTTAATGAAAGTTTTAAAACTTCTAAAAGGGTATCCAAATCAAGTTTTAGTTTTCTGAGTTGTTTGGAAAAATTTTACTAAAAAGGGGAAAAATGGACTGGTGAAGGCTACAAGGAAATAGGCCTATTTTAAGGTCTCTACATGATGAATTGATGAAGCTGATAGGAAGATGATTCAAGATCCTTCCAAGATGGTTCAAATGGGAAATATTATGATTCTTTTCATGATGGAGAACATCCCTGCAATGTTGAAGCAAGTTTATGGAGATTTGGCACTTAGAGCCTTCTAAGTGATAGTGGGAAAGTGAAGCAAAATCAAGGTGTGGATCATTCAAGGTGAAGTTTTCAAGGTGTGACTCTTGCAAAAGAGTTTGAATAGGTCTTAGTTAATGATCTAAGCCTATTAGGAGATCCTATAGAAGGATAGGACACTAAGAGGCAAGATAAGTCTCTTGGAGGGAGCTGAAATCTAAGCCTTGAAGTTTATCATACACCAAATAATACTTATATCTAAATATATATATATATATATATATATATATATATATATATATATATATATATATTCATTTATATATATGTAAGATTATGAAATGCGTTTATATATGTATATATATATATATATAATTATATATATATTTTTTAATCTGAATGAGTTCACTCTTATAATAAAAACTCTATGGAAAAGGAATCTATTTATCAGTAAGCTAGCTGTTTCTAATGTGAGTAGAAGTATTAGTCTAATAGTCGGATGAAATAGATATTTTACTTATTGCATACAATTTTCACAACTAAAAACCACTAATTTGGATATGTTGTTACAATTAAAATGGTATGTTTTTATAAATGTTTAAGTTATGTACCTATGTGTGTCATTATATATACACATCTTTGTAAATACTTAGCAAAAAAGGTATGTTTAAGATTGAGCTAAACCTCTGAGAGCTGGATGGGAAAAAGCCTATGAAACCCTAAGGGTTGCTCATGCTCCTGGGTTTGCTATTGTAGTGAGATGCCATCAACTCCTTTATTTGCGAGTTCGTCGGCTCTCTTGTTACCTTCTCGGTAGATGTGGTTGAAGGTGACCTTTTTGAAAGATTTACACAGATCTAAGGCTTGGGTGAGGAGGGAATTCAGTTTCCAGTTTGGGGTTGTGCCTTTCCTTAGAGAGTTAATAACGATTGCCGAGTCTCCTTCAATTTCCAATAGTTGTAGACCTAGGGATTTACCCTTTCTAAGTCCTTTAACTAGTGCCATAAATTCCGCCCAATTATTAGTTTCAACTCCTATGGGGGCAGCCATAGATGCAATTTTTACTCCATCCTAGTTATGTATGCTGCATCCTATACCTGCTACCCCCGGATTACCTCTAGATGCCCCATCAAAATTAAGTTTAAACCATCCCTCCTCTGGAGGGTGCCATATACAGTTTTTCCGCTTTGATACTGTTCCCTGATCTCTTGACCCAAATAAGGGAGGAAGGGAAAGCCCTGTCCAGGCCCTTCTTATTTTTTCATCCCAATGACTCATCTGAAGGTCTAATTTCTGAATTCTAGAGGTTCTACCATTAATGTTTTCTATAATGGATGCTTCAATCTTGTTACACAATTGCCTCCAGTCCATCCTGTCTTCCTTAAAGATTCTTCTATTTCTCTCCTTCCAAATTTCCCAATTTAAAATAGATGGGGAAGAGGTCCAGAGGTTTGCATAATTATAGTCCTTCTTAAGGATTTGCCAAGCTTGAAGCATCTCAAGAAGAGAAAAAGGGGAAGCGGATGACCATCCTAAGTTTCTAGAAAGCCATTTCCAACATTGGCTCGAGAGGGGCAGTTTACAAATAAATGATTAGTGTTCTCTTCACTATTTTCACAAAGAGGGCATCTACTTGGTTTTGAGAAGCCTATCTTCTTAAATCTATCTGTCGTTAGAAGTCTATAATTAAGGGCCAACCGAGTGCAGAAACCAGCTTTAGGAAGACAATCCTTGTTCCAACAAAGGTTGATTGGAATATTTGTCTTGGGTCTCTTATGGTTTTTGTTGATGAGATTATATCCATCTTGTGTTATATTCTCCGTTTTTTGATCCGTCCCATACTAAAATATCCTTGGTGTTATTTAGAGAGATCTTTCTTTTGTTGAGAGTTTCCATCAATAGCTTTTCCTTTGCTATAGGTAAACCTATATCTTTGAGGGATTTCCATACCCATTCTTCTCCATTAAAAACTATATAATCTTTAAGGTGGATCCCCTTTTTTGCTTCTAAGAGGTTTTTTAGGAAAGTATTGTTAAGTTTTTTAAATAAGGCTTCATATCCTCCCCAAGAATCTGTCCAAAAGAGTACCTCATCACCTATGCCTGGATTCCATGTAAGTTTGTTCATAATGATGTGCCTACATTCTAACAAAAAATTCTATATTTTGGATCCTTTTGAAGGATTAATCTCTCTGAAAATGTTAATGGGGGATTTGTCTTTGAGATATTTGTTTATTAAAATCCTGACCCATTTAGCCTCTGAATTTCTAAATAATCGCCACACTACTTTTGCTCCTAGAGCTCTTCCTTGATCTCCAAGGTTCTTGAGCCTACTCCTTCATCCTTCAGTTTACAAACATGTTCCTAGGAAATCAGGGGAATTTTCTTCTTTTCCCCACTTGCTAAAAGAAAGTTCTCAGATGCTTGTTTATTTCTAACAATTTGTTAGAGGGGAGTTGAATGCATGATAATTGATAGGTTGGCATGGCTTCCAAGACAGACCTTACCATGGTTTCTCTTCCCGCTGAGGATAGCCATTTGCCCTTCCAAGAGTTCATTTTGTTCTTGATCTTATCTATCATAGGGTTCCAAATGTCTGTGGCTCTATTGTCCTTTATCAGAGGGAGGCCTAGGTATCTGGAGGGTAGCTTACCCTCCTTAAAATTTAAGATCCTACAAATGTCCCTTTCTACTTTTTTATCAGTGTTAAAGAAAAATATTTTAGATTTATTTGGGTTAATTTCTTGTCCTGATGCAATGGTGTATGAATCCAAGATCTTTTTAAAGGACCTAGCCTCTTTTATTTTGCTAGCACCATATAGCAGGGTGTCATCCACAAAATGCTGATGGGTCGTTGGATCTATGTCTGTTGTGATGGCTATGTCTTCAATAGATCCTTTCTCCTGTTCCTTTGTGATAGCCTACCTAAGGCTTTAGCCATAATTATGAATAAACAAGGGGAGATGGGATCTCCTTGTCTTAAGCCCCTAGAGATACTAAAAAACCTTCTGGAGTTCCATTCACTAGTACTGATATTGACGGTGTAGAGATGCATTCAAAAATCAGGTTGATCCAGCTTCTAGAAGATCCAAAAGCTTCCATGCATTTACATAGGAATCTTCAGTCCACCTTATCATATGCCTTCTTAATATCTAGCTTGATAAGCATATTTGGGTTCTTGTTTTTTTTAACCGAGTGAATGACTTCTTGCGCTATGATGACTCCATCAAAAATAGATCTGCCAAGGACAAACCTTGTTTGTTCTTCACTAATGAGAAAGGGAAGGAGTTTTTGAAGCCTGATAGATAAGGTTTGGGTTAAGAGCTTTAATAGGGTGTTTCATAGTGCGATCGGTCGAAAGTCATTGAGGCTGACTGGTTTCTCATTTTTGGGGATAAGAGCTATAAAGGTGTTATTTACTTCTTTCAACATCCTTCCCGAGTTTCTAATACCTTCGAATGCTTCTGTTACCTCCTTTCCTATGAAATGCCAACATTTCTAAAAAAAGACAGCAGAGAAACTGTTTGGGCCTGGGGATTTATCTGGATGCATCTGCATGAGAGCGGTTTTGACCTCCTCTATTGTGAATTTCTCTGTTAGAGCTTTATTGTGAAATTTACTTATGACTTTCGGAATAATTTTAAGTAATTTAGTTTGATTATACATGTTTGAATGTTCCCAATTATTGAGAATGTTGTTAAAGTACCAGACTGATTCTATGGCTATTTCTTTTGGATCATTTATTGTGTTTCCCCTTTTATCCTTGATATGTGAAATTCTATTTATATTCCTTCTCTGCTTGGTGTTGTTATGAAAAAGATTTGTATTCCTGTCCCCTGCTTCCAGCCATGTTTCCTTGGATTTTTGTTTCCAATAGATTTCCTCTCTTGCCAGTATTTCCTCATATTCCAACAGTAGATTCTTCTCTTTTAGATATAGATCATCATCCATACCTTTATTAATTACTTGCGAATTTATGTCGCTCAATTCCTTTTCTAATTTCAGTTTTGAATCAAAGATATTGCCGAATTTGTTTGCATTCCAGTCTAGAAGTTTCCTTTTTATCCATTTTAATTTGTTTACAACAATGAACATTTTGGAACTCGAAAAGTTAGGTTCAGCTCACCATTGTTCAATAACGTTTAGAATTTAAGGATCTCTAAGCCACGCCTATTCGAATTTAAAGGGGCATTTTTTGGGCTTTACCTTTGCCTGGATGTTTAGCATTACTGGATAATGATCAGATCCCGAGACAGGAAGGATCTTGGCTTCTAAGGAATGATCGGTATTAATCAAACTACCTTTGAGAAAGAATCTATCCGGTTTTTCTGCTATGTTACAAAAACCTTGTCTTCTATTGTTCCATGTGAAAGAATTGTCCTCTGTGGGGATTTCTAGTAAGGAAATCCTTTCCATCCAGTTGGAAAAGTCCTTGGCAGCTATGGGAAGTGTGCAGCTACCCCCTCGTTTTTCCGAAGTTTTAGTTATGACATTAAAGTCTCCTCCTAGAATCCATGTGAGTCTAGGCTTTGGTTGAGGAAGGATTCAATTTCTTGCCAGACTCCTAGTTTATCTTTATTTTGTAATGGACCATATATATTAATAATACTAAAAGTTAGATTATTTCTAAAGTTTCTTACAAGGCCACTCATCCAGAATTGTCTGACTTCTGTAATATCAACTGAAAGGCATCAAGGATCCCATATAATGGCCATGCGCCTGAGGCTCCTATTGCTGGTGAGGCTATGAGTTCTCTAATTCCTAATTTTCTTTTAAAGTTTAGCATTTATGTGTTGTTCATTTTCGTTTCCCGAATTAAAATAATTTTTGGATTATAGGTATTTATGCAGCATTTGATTAGTTGTTGCTTGTTAGGGGCATTCATGCCCCTAACATTCCAAGTGAGGATATTCATAGCACCGTGGGAAGGATCTTCCCCTTCCCAACATGAAGAAGTGTGGTGATTTTCACCTGCCCTGCAACCTCGCCTGCTTGCTCTCTCAGTTTAGCCTTCGATTTCCTTCCCCTTTTCCTTGATCTTTTTGCACAATCTGAAGAACTTCGGCCCTCCTTACATAGGGTAATCCCTAAGGAACCTGATTCTTGATTTTCCTTATCCTTAAGTTCTATTAACATTTTTTCCACACCTCCATTCTTTTTCATTTCTTCTTGTTGATGTTTTGTAGCTTTAGTTGAATAAACACTGAGTCAATAATAGTGACGATATGTATATATATATTTAGTATATATGAGATGTATATATATATATATATAAATATTATTATGTAAATATTAGAGAAATTAATATAATACTCAAGAGATATTATATATATGTATGTATATATATAATAATAATTGTCATTATATTAATTACATATGTCTCATGAAGGGACATGTCTCTTCTTGGCTCATTCTCAATATAAATGCAAGAGATTGTTGCATTTGGAAAACACATACAATTAGATAGTGCTATTATATTTGCAATGATCCTAAAACCTTAACATGGTATCAAAGCCAAGTTGCAAATGTCAGAGAGTAGTTTATTAATGGTGAATGTGTGACTGTCTCAGAAAATACAGTCTCGGTACGAGGACCATATTGCACAAATGCATTGTTGGATTTTTCTAATTTTAGGATATGTTTGTGAAAACCAAATTTAGAATAATCTCACTGAAGCGATTGGAAAGAAAGTGTTGGGTTCAAAAGTTATGACCGAATGTGTACGGGTCTATGCAAAAGAAAATCTGTAAAAGAGTGAGGTTCCTTCTTTAAAATCCTAACTGCTTGCAGGGAGATCTAATAAGATTGAAGGTTGTGATAGTGTATAGAACATTTGGATATTCAAGATAGGTCATGTGAAGAATTATAGTAATGTTTGAAAACGAAAACATCATTTTGTGAATTTGCATGATATTTTCTATATGGGCTCACCTTGCAAAATGAAATACTTAAAATTTATAAAAGATAAGTATCTCATGTTTTATTAATGCACATAATTTTTGAGTTTGTAATTCATGCTATACTATTGGTTAGTAAAATATTGTATGCTTCTATCATTGGTATTTTCGGTTGAGATAGTTTAGTGAGCTATTTGTAATCTCTCTCTGACATACCTTCAAGATAGAAGCACAAGATAATTGTATTCAAGGGAGAAAGAACTTGATGCTTGCAAATGAATTGATGATTGAGAAAAGATGAAAAGGGAATCTGACATTTCAAAAGACGTCAAGAAGTTGATAAACTTGAGCTTCAGAGGGAGCAAATGGTTCAGTCAACTTGTGACAATCTTGATCATATTGATTGAGAGGGAGTTCACTATTGAAGGTGAAACATTTTTGAGGTAAACTTTATATAATTGATTATTATACTAATGAATCATGAATGTTTTTAATGGGCTTGCCCCCTGTGTAAATCACGAGGAAGTGACGACTTCCAAATGATTGTCACTCGTATTTGTAAGAGTTATTGAAAGGTGACGATCTTACAATAACTTGACTTGCTATTGTGATAGACATCGTGTGATGGTTGAAACAGATCACAATGGATGATTTCTTGCATGGTGGATTTAGTTCCTTAAATAGACCATTGACCTTCTATTGTGATAGACATCGTGTGGTGGCTGAAACAGATCACAATAGATGATTTCTTGCATGGTGGATTTAGTTCCTTAAACAGACCATTGACCTTCTATTGTGATAGACATCGTGTGATGGCTGAAACAGATCACAATAGATGATTTCTTGCATGGTGGATTCAGTTCCTTAAACAGACCATTGACCTTCTATTGTGATAGACATCATGTGATGGCTGAAACAGATCACAATAGATGATACCTTGCATTAAGGATACATTACCTATGGAAATGATTGAGTACTTGGTGAATATCATATGTTGATGTTCTGATAGGCCAATACTCATAGCATTTGGTGAATGTCATGTGTTGACATTCTGATAGGCCAATACTCAAGAGCTTGTGGATAGAATTGCCGATGGAGGCAATCCACTTGAGAACGTGTGGATAGAATCGCCGATGGAGGCAATCCACATATTGAGACTATGTTTCTATTGACTACATCTTGAGGATGATGCCTTTATTTCTTACATCATATGATTGATGTTGTCAAGTGTCTTAAGTGTTGACATTGGATTGATTTATCCTCCCTAGCTAAGAGGGAGTGTTGATGTTTTGTAGCTTCAGTCGAATAAACACTGAGTCAATAATAGTGAAGATATGTATATATATATATAGTATATATGAGATGTATATATATACACTTAAATATATATATATATATATATATATATATAAATATTATTATTATGTAAATATTAGAGAAATTAATATAATACTCAAGAGATATTATATATATATGTATGTATATATATATATAATAATAATTATCATATTAATTACATATTAATGAATAGACATGTCTCACGAAGGGACATGTCTCTTCTTGGCTCATTCTCAATATAAATGCAAGAGATTGTTGCATTTGGAAAACACATACAATTAGATAGTGCTATTACATTTGCAATGATCCTAAAACCTTAGCACTAACATAATACCCTCAATGAGGAGCTCCTTCTGAAGGTCCAATTCTTCCTTGTCACAGATCTCATCAAGGAATTGGTCCATTAATACTTCTGTTTTTGTTTCTCCTATATAATCTAAAATTGTCTTGAGTTCTTCCTCTATTGTACTAGTCCTTTGGAAATGTTTCTTTACCATGTTTTTCTTCCCCAGAAGATATCTGTCTTGAAGGCCCTCCCATATGCTCTTCCGTTGTTTCCTTATCCATTAGGGTTAAAGGTCCGCTGAAATTGTGTTGCTCAGATTGATGTTTTCTCCATGTTTCAGAACTTGTTGCTTTGTGAAGCTGTCATCATTCCTTCCTTCTTCAACCTCGAGATTAAAAGATTTTACCTCTGCTTGAGCTATTCTATCATTAGCTATATCTACATCCATATTTCCCTTAACTTTGTTACTCGCATCTATTTCATCTCTATATTTCATTTCTATACTTCTTTCTGGTGACAGTGGAGTTTTTGGCTCATCAGAAATTACACCATCCTTCACCTGATTGTTCAGATTATCTTTAGACATGATATTTTCTTTTGATAGGATGGGGATGATCTTCTTAGGTAATTTTTGCTTTTTTGCTGCTACTGTCACTTCTGAAGGGAGATTTTGAGGAGTTTCTATCAGACCTTGGGATTTCTGCCTTGATGAGTTATTCAGTGGAGAATTTGTTAAAAGATCAATCGTAAAACCACCGCCCACTTTGTTTAGATGGATGGTAATATCCTTGGGTGATGCTCTCCGTGGATGGGCTGGACTAAAACTCCTTCGAGTTTGTGTGAAATCTCTGGCAAAATGATAGGGTTTACAAAAAACTTATTTGAGCTTCTTTGTACTTAGATTTGGGGGAGAGATTTGAGCGAAATATCCATTCTTACTATGATAATATTTTCTGGTTGGGGATATTCAGTGGATATAGATCTTACGGAATATCCTATCCTATTCCCAATCTATTTAAGAATAATTTTGTTAGAGCATTCCAGGGGCAAATTATTTAGTTTTATCGCTCTTGATACTAAAATGCCTTTAATATTTTTAGGGTTAAATGATGGGCTCCAATCCAAGATTGTAAAATTGAACCCTAAATATTCAGGGCATCTATTTTCGATGAATTTTTCCTTAGTTTCTATATTATAACAATAGACAAACAAGAATTCATCTGAGAGGAGAGAGATACTTACCTGATCTTTGAGATTATTCATGAGCCAGTCTACAATCCTAGTTGCAGGGACTCTGTAGCCATTCCATCTCAAAAAAAATCCCTTTTGTTTCATCAGTTCCTGGGAGCGTTCAATTATACCTTCCTCTACTTCAATATGCATGGGTGATTGCGGAGCTGGTCTGCGATGAGGTGGTGTGTAGGTGGAAATTGTAGGTTTTGGGGTTGATGGAGAATAGGTCTTGGATTGGTGAAAAATTCCTCGCTTATGTGGGGGGGTGTAAGTATTTTTTTGGGGTAGGGTTGAAATGGGAGATTGAACCGTTTTATCCTCTAAAGCTTTTTCTCTTTGCCGTTGAGAGGGATCTGGTTTAGGATACGGATGTTTCTCCAGATTTGTGAGAGAGTCGAAACTGTTCTGAAGGTGCAAGGGCTTTGCTCCAACTATGGGATGCGAAGAGGTTTTCTTGAAGCTCTTGTGGTTTCTGACTTTAATCCATCCATTTTCTTCCTTTCCTGAGACAGAGGGCCTCCTAGGGTACGGTTGTTCCCCCAAAATTCTTCCTCCATTCGTTGCAGAACGAATATTCTTGAGCTTATTTGTATTTAAAGATTTGGGAGCCCTTCGTGCCTTGGCCGGAAAAAAACAATTGACCGCATCTATGTCTAAAACAGGGTGGGAAGGAGAAAATCCAAGAGCTCGCGCATATCTGATTTTCGAGAATAATGCAATCTGCTTGTCCAGGGAGTCCGTAGTAAAAACTACACGATTTTCGTGAAAAAGCAGAGCAATATTTTTTATTGGTTGTTTTTATTTTATTTTATTTAATATTATTATATTAATATTATATCATTATAATTATATAATTATATTTATATTTTAATAATATATTATTATATTAAGAATAGATTTATTATTATTAGTTTATTTATTAATGGAGATACTATTATTTATATTGTAATCTTCTTTAATTAATTAATTAATTTATTTTATATTTAATATTTTAATCTTATAATCTTTTTACTTGTTCCTACTCAAGGAGGGATCATGACAGACTTCATCCCCAATTGCAAATCCCTTGTATCTTTTGTTCATGTGTCTCACATTTGTATTTTTTTGTTCATTGTATCTAAGTGTTCTCTGATCTAATTATGCACTACTTCGACGCAATATACAAATTTCTCCGCTTACAGACTCCTTGTCTCTTTCTTGTTGATGTCTCTAAGTTCCAATACTCCTTTAAAGTGTAATGCAGTCACAATCTGAAATGGTTTACTTTCAATGCTTATGTTCACTAAATTATTGTATGCAAACTCTACTTATGATACTATTATGTCCTGATTTCCTACCTTATCTCCTACTAGACATGTCAACAAATTGCCTAAACTCTTGTTTGCTACCTTCATTTATCCATTGGTTTGTGGATGAAATGTTGAACTAAATTTTACATTAGTCTTGATCTTCTTCCATAATGTCCTCTAGAAATATCTTGTGAATTTAGTGTCCCTATAAAAAATGATGCTCCTTGGTAATTCATGCAATCTCACTATCTCCCTAAAGAATAGCTCAACATGTACATCATCATGTGTTTTCTTACAAGGAATGAAATGCACCATCTTAGAAAATTGTTCCACTACCACAAATATGGAATCATGTCCTCTCCAAGTCCTTGACAAATCCAATATGAAATCCACACTTATGTCCTCCCAAAGTCATTCATGTACTACTAGATATTGATACTATCTAGTATTGTAACTACTCTTTTCAGCTTAATGGGTTTTGCACTATTGAACAAATTTCCTTAGACCCTTGTAAATTTGAGGCAAAAAATAATCTTCACTTACCAAAGGCACTATCTTGTCTTTGCCAAAGTGTCTTTCTAATCCATCACTATGTTTCTCCTTCATCAAATTCTCTCACATTGAACTCCTAGGAATGCACAATTGGTTCCCCTTGTATAACATACCACCTTGAAAGAAATAATCCAACCACTTGCTTTTGTTTGTCACTACCAACTCTCTACTTGCTTTTGAGGCTTCCGCAAAATCTAGGTCATCCTCATACAGGTGTTTCAATTGTTCAAATCCCATTATAACTACCTTCATCTTTGTCAACTAATTTCTCCTTCTACTCATTACATCTGCAACCTTGTTTGACATTCAGCTCTAGTGCTTCAACACAAAAGTGTAAATCTCCATGAACTTTACCCATGCCATGTGTCTTTTATTTAGTCTACCCGACTGTTCAAATATTGCAAGGCTTGATGGTTAGTGAACAACACAAATCCTTTGGCAACAAATAATGTCTCCACTTCTTCAAGTATTGTATTATGGCATAGAATTCTTGATTGTAGACTCTCTTTCTTGCATCATTCAACTTCTCACTAAAATATGTTATTGGTCTCCATTCTTGACTCAATACTACTATTGCACTTCCACTAGCATTACAATCAACCTAATATACTTTATCAAAATTAGGTATAGCTAACACTAGTTGCTTAGTTATTTTTTGCTTCAACAATTCAAAAGTCTTTTGTGCTCCTGTGCCCACTTGAATTCCTTCCAATCTGTTCTCATTGTCTATGTCATTGGCGTCTAGATGGGATTGAAACTCCAGATGAATTTCATATAGAAATGTGCCAATCCATGAAAATATCTTACCTCTCCTATGATGGTTGGTGTTGGCCATTCTACAATTGCCCTTACTTTCTCTAGGCTCATCTTCAATCATTCAACAAAAATGACAAATCCTGAATAGATCCCATCTTTTGTTTCATAAAACTACACTTTTTGATGTTTAATAGCAACTTCTCTTCTCTCAATCTTTGAAACACATGTCTAATCTATCACAAATGTACCTCTATTGTCCTATTGATAATCACAATATCATCCAAATAAACAATAACAAATTTACCCACGATTCTTTCAAGACCTTGTTCATCAACAACATGAATGTACTTGCTGCATCGGTCAATCCAAAAAGCATAACTAACCACTCATATAGTCCATATTTGTCTTTAGTGCAATCTTCTATTCATCTCCCTCTTTGATTTTGATATCGTGATATCCACTTTTTAGGTCAATCTTGATGTACTTCACACTACAAAACAATCCATGATGTAATCCATCCTTGGCAAAGGGAATCTATACTTGATAGTAATTTTTTGTTGATATCTCTTGAATCTATACACATCCTCTATTTTCCATCTTTCTTTGGTGCTAACACAATTGGCACCGCACATGGGCTCAAACTTTCCCAATTTGATTCTTTCCTCATCAACTTTTGCACTTGTCTACTCAGTTGTGCGTTCTCTATTGATGTCATCATATGTGCTACTGTGTTTGGAAATCTAGCTCCAGGTATAAGGTCTATATAATGATTAAAGCTCCAGATTGGTGTTATTCCTTCTGGTTCATACTCTGATACTATATCTTGATATTTTGTGAATAGTTCAAATACTTGTTCCTCTTTGTTTGTGCTAGTACTCTTTGCATTGTGATTGTCGCACTTCCTTGGAATCAATGCAAACCCTATATTTTCATGCCTCAATCCATCCAAAAAATTTCCTTCCATTGACCAAACAGATCTAGCATGCGTTAACGCACACTTCACTTCCTCCAAAGGTATCAAGATATGCTTCTTCCCATCCAATTGCTTTCCTGTCAGACTACCATGGCCTTCCCAACAACATATGACGTGCACCTATTGGCATGATATCGCACAAAACTCACCAATATATTGTGATCATCTTGAACCCATGTGATCCTATATGGGTTTTCATGTCTCATCCTTTTCAAAGTCAACTTTGTTACCATCTCATCAAAAGCCAAATTTTCTTTCCTACCACTATAGTTGATAATTTTGCAACACTTACCTCCTGATTTGCATATGGTTCTAAACAAACTTTTCCTTTGCACTCGCTCTTTTGTTTTCTCAATCTGCAGTAGAGCTCTCCTCATGATTGATGAGTCACCCTTTTTAGGTTTGCCTATAGATCTTGATGATCCTATAGGTTCTTCCACGTATATTGCTCTTGCACTATTCTCCCCTCTTTTGCCAGCACTCCCTTGGTGGCACTCAAATGCACAATGTCCTCTACATTTGAAACTATTAGAATTTTATTATTGAATTACTTTAATGGTCATCTATGTAATATATTGTAGATAAGATTGTTTCTTCATTTTCTTATTAGAGACTTTCTATTTTGTACATTTGTAAAATTCTTTATAATGATCTCTTTGATCATTTGTTAATACAACAATTATTTTACCAATTACTTGTGTAATATGGTATCAGAGCCTTCTATAAAAATTTCATTTTAAAAAAAAAAGTTCGAATGAAAAATTTCCCTAGTTTTTAAAAAATAATTTTTTTTGTAGATTATTTTTTGGCCAAACTCGTCTAGGATTTTCGTGCTTGCTGGTCGCCATTGTTTTGCAACCTCCGTGCAAAGTTTTTTTCCCTTGCAGAATGATCTCTCCATTTTTTTAAGGGCATGCAATCTTTTTTATGTGGCATGATAACCATTATTGGCACCTACACAAACCGCGACTTTGCAAATCGCGTGCATTTTCTCTGCGAATCACGTTAGTTTCTGCTTGTGATTTTGGCTCTGGCATCATTTTTTTCCTGCAAAGAGTGTGGTTCTCACATTAAAAACAACCTGTTCTTGATCGGCTTTTACTATAGATGACCCTTTCTACAGGATTTTGGGCTTGTTTTTAACTAAAAATAGCAACTTCCTTTTCAAATCCGATGGTCGTTCGGTCTTTTTATTTGCAATCAAATCCTTCTTGCCTTCTTCTACTCGAGTTCTGATCATATTTTTCCTTCTTTCAAGCATTTTGGTTTATTCATGGCTGCCTAGGGTTTTCTGCATTTTCAACTAGGGTTTTGACCCTCCAATTCAAGTCAAAAAATTATTTTGATTGCAAATTCCTTGTGGGTTTTACGAAAGCTCGACTGGGTTGTCGTTAGAATTTTGTGGGTGCCTCAGTTTCCATGCCTCAAATTCAGTATCAGCTGAAATTTCATTTTGATTAAAAATTCCTTCTAGTATTTTTGAGATTTCTTCTTGGTCTTTGTCAGATTTTTCTGGGTCAGCCAAATTTTTTTCTCGAAATCCATGCCAGTCTTCATTATTTTTTGAAGTCTGTACCTACATCTACTTCTATTTTAGCTTCTGTACTATTGCTTCTTTTTTTGTTGTTTTACATGCATTAGGAAACATGCAAGATGGCATCATTAACCAACTTAATGTTGGAAGGCAGTCAGGGATTCAACGAAAAAAATTATAACACCTGGAAGTAGCTCATGTTGACAATCTTTGAATGTCGCCGCTTGAATGAGCTTGTTTTGGGCATAGAGACTTGTCCTACCATAGTCCAAGCAGACTAGGACAAGTTTGATGATCGGAATCGAGAAGCTGTCATGCTTCTCAAGCTCTCTGTCACAGATGATCAGTTGCCTCAGATTCCTTTTGGCAAGTCAGCATCAGAAATTTGGAAGCATCTTAAGGAGTTGCATGAGACATCCGACGAGAGAAGAGCGTTTTTCTTGAAGAAGCATTTGTTCTCCATTATGATGGATGAACGCATGTCCTTACAAGAGCATCTCACAAAGATTAAGGACATTTGAGATCAGCTCAAAGCTATTGGTCGAAAAATGGAGGAAGAAGATATGGTAGTCATCACCCTGAAGAGTCTACCTAAATCTTATGAGCACTTTATAGAGACTTAACATGACTTCAACTAATGTTGATTTGAAATTTTCATAGTTATGCACCAAACTTCTACAGCAAGATCATTCGAAACAATAGTTTGGTAGCAGTGCCATCTTGTCCTCCTCAAAGCAAGCCTTTGTAGCTAAATCCTTTCACAAGGATAAAGGAAAATCTCAACAATCTCAATCATCCTAGTGAAAGGGCTCCAGTCAATCTCAGGATGGTTCGAAGAAGAAGAAGATTCAATGTAACTACTGTCATAAATGTGGTCATTTTCTCAAGGATTGTTGCAATCAATTGGCTTCCAAACAACGAAAGTAGGGAGGGTCTCAGCCTAAAGCCAATGTTGTTGAGCACATAGTAGAAAGAGTTTTTCTTTTACGCCTTTATGGCTAAAAGACTTGCAGACCATGTGAAATCTTTTGCTTGGTATATAGATTTTGGTGCTTCTCGACATTTCACTGACAGGCGTGACTAGTTTATATAATTTTCTCCCTTTATTGATTTAGTCATTTTTGGAGGAGGTGAAGAGTATACTATTGTCGGCAAGGGCAACATCCAGATACAGTTTGGTGGGAGGAATCTCATTTTCCTCAATGTATACTATGTTCCTCGCATGGAACTAAACCTACTCTCAATGAGTCAGATAATGTAGCATTCTGCTCAACTTGATGTGTTATTCAGTGCATACAAGTGTTCAATTGATGATTCTCTTGAGCAAGCATTCAAGTGTTCATTATCTTTCTCAGCTTATTCAAGAAGATTTAGTCCATGGCCTACCTGAAATTCAAACATAGAATCAGTGAATTTGTGGAGCTTGTCAGGCTGGGAAGCAACACAAGACACTGTTCAAGGATGGTGAGTCATGGCGAGCCTTTAAGGTACTACAGTTGGTCCACTCTGATGTATGTGGTCCAATAAATACTCCTATTATTGAGTGCAGATATTTCTTTCTTTTTGTTGACGATTTCAATCATAAAATGTGGGTGTGCTTTCTTAAATAGAAACCAGATGTGTTTACTGTATTTTAGAAATTTAATGCCTCAGTAGAAAAAGAGTCTGGGTGTTCTATTATATCTCTTAGGTTTGATAATGTGGGGGAGTTTTATTCTACAACTTTCTCTACTTTTTGTGATACACATGGCATAAAATGTCAGTTAACCACACCATACACCCCTCAACAAAACGACATTGTAGAACGTCGCAACTGCACCATTACAGAAATGGTCAAGTGTATGATGGAACATAGAAATGTTCCTAAGAAATATTGGACTGAAGCAATGATTATTGTGGTCTATCTCCTTAATTGGTCTCCCACACATGCAGTTAAGGGGAAGACTACTGAGGAAGCCTGGACTGGTCGCATGCCTAGGATCAACCATCTGAAAGTTTTTGGCTCTTTAGCATATGTATGGATTCCAGATGCCCAATGCTCCAAGTTGGATTCCAAGAATCAGAAGCTCATGTTTACAGGTTACAATGACAACCATAATGCTTATCGGCTGATTGATGTAGACATTGATCGTCTTATCTTTAGTCGTGATGTTGTTTGTGATGAAGAATGAGGACCTTTTCAGCTTTCCTCGTCTGAACATAATTAAGAGGATCAGCCTTTGAAGGCTTTTGATTTGCGTGCCCTTCTTCCACTGGGTTCACCTGATGGGAGGGATGATGCAGATTCTGTATTTGATGCTGCACTACCTAAATTTCCTTTGGATGATGTTGATCTTCCACTTGTTGCAGATCCCCTTCCACCTCCTGTTCTTCCTCCTCTTGAGGTTGGCACATCTACTCTTCGACCTAAATGGTGGGCTAAGACCATCAGTGATCATCCTGATGAGCTCATTGAGGGTCGATCTTCTAGAAATAAGGGCAAGCAGCAAAAT
Source organism: Chamaecyparis obtusa (assembly GCA_027943335.1). Lineage (NCBI taxonomy): Eukaryota > Viridiplantae > Streptophyta > Pinopsida > Cupressales > Cupressaceae > Chamaecyparis > Chamaecyparis obtusa. The sequence goes on along the minus strand of BSBK01005874.1, from coordinate 140,955 downwards.
ATTGTTAACTTTCCTCTCATGGCCAACCTTCATAGTATTTATGAGTTGATCTCAGTTTTGCAGTGAGCTACATTTCACGCTTCATGACATCCCCCAAGGTTGATCATTGGGTAGCAGTGAAGTGTGTGCTGCGTTATGTGAAGGGCACCTCTGATTATGGACTTCTTTACACTAGGAGTTGTGATAACAGACTCAATGGGTTCACAAATTCAGATTGGGCAGGTTCAGTTGATGATAAGACATCAACCTCTAGATATGTGTTCAGTTTGGGATATGCACAGTCACTTGGACTAGTAAAAAGCAGCTTGTAGTTTCACTCCTCCACAAAAGCAGAGTATCAAGGAGCTATTAAGGCAGCTTGTGAGGCAGTTTGGCTTCGTTGAATGCTTGCAGATATGTAGATGTCTCAAGTAGGTCCGACTACCTTGTAGGATTAAGTATGTTATCTTGCTCAATCTTCATCATATTTCCTCCTAGGAGAGGATGAATATCAACTAGTGCAAATTTAAGGAGTGAACCAAGTTGAGTACCAAACTGATTTGGTCTCACATGGCTGCAAGGTAGGTGTTCATGCAAACTACTATCCTCTAGTGCCAAAACCGCCTTCCTTGATTTGCCACACATCCCCGATCAAGACCTTGAGTTAAGAGGGTTTGATGACTACGCACAATTCCCTGCAATGCCTCATTCCCATGTAGTACATCCGACTCTTCTTGTGCATTCGATGATACCATATGATAGAGCAAGTAAACATGATTGCTATTGCAAAAATTAGAAAGTTCATCATTCCCTTATGTCATGTTGTCATCCTTATCAATTTTACCCACGTCATTATCATTGAAGATTCCATGCCCAACACTTGCACTTTGAGTGCCTACATTTGTAGACTCTTCTTCATTTGTCCCTCCATGTGTAAGGTTTGGAATCTTATGAGAATGAGAAGGTCTTTTGGGATCTTCTATGCTTTCTTTGGAGTCAACAAACACCACCAATTCTTGATTTGTCCCATCTTCCTCCAAAGTGTTTAGATGTGGAAGTAGCTCAAAGAAATCTCCATAAATAGATGTCACAACATTGCAAGATATTTCTTTGTGAGGCTCTTTAATCCATTCTTTAGCTTGTTCAACTCCTACACTATTTGCCTTGTCATCTTGTATTTTAGAAGCAGCTGTTATACCCTGTTAAGTGGCTTGGTAAGAATATTTGCCACTTGCTCATCACTGCTAATGTACTTCAGTTGGACGACACGTCTCTGTACCATATCTCGAATGAAGTGATAATGGGTTTCCACATGTTTAGATCTATCATGGAACACAGGATTGGCAAACATCTTTATACAACTCAGATTATCACAATGAATAATGGAAGGATCCAATGGTTGTCCAAACAAGCCAGTAAGAAGCTTACAGAGCCACACTACTTACCTTGAAGCAACACTTGGTGCAATGTACTCATCTTTAGCTGTACTCAACGCAACTGAAGATTGTTTCCTGCTGGCCCAGGAGATCATGTGGGATCCCAAACTGAAACATAAACCCGAAGTGCTCTTCTTTCCAGTGACATCACCTGGCCAATCTGAATCACAAAATCCTTCCAAGGTAATCATATTGGAAGAGTACTTCAGCCCATAGTCAATTGTGCCAAGTAGATATCTCAAGATGTGTTTAGCAATAACAAGATAAACATGCTTAGGTTTGTTCATGACCTGGCTGAGTGCACTAAAAGCATAGCATATGTCTGGACTAGTGTTAACTAAATACATCAAGGACTCGATTAGCTGCCTGTATTCTGTAGCATTTGCAAAATCAGAATTTTCTACACATGCACTCAACTTTTTTCAGATTAGTCTCCATAGGTGTAGACATAGGTTTGCAATCCAACATGCCAAATCTTTTCAAAATGTCTAGTGTATTTTCCTTGACTTAACATAATTTCATTACGCCCTTGCCAAACTTCTAAGCCAAGAAAATAATGCATAAGTCCTAAATCTTTCATTTCAAATTCAGAAGCTAACTCCTTGCATCTAATGATCAAATCTTCTTTTCCAGTTAGAAATGAGTCATCAACATATAAGACCAAAATCAACATCTCATTATTAAGGATTTTGAAATAAATGTTAGGATCAACATTATTTTTACAAAATCCCAAGCCTATTAAGTACTTATCAATTCTTTCATACCATGCACGAGGAGTTTGTTTCAAACCGTAGAGAGCTTTCTTCAACCTACACGTGTTTCTTTCTTGTGGATCTCATATTCCTCAGGTTGCTCAATATAGACTTCTTCAATGACACCATTGAGAAAAGCAGTCTTGACGCCATTGATGCAACTTCCAACCTTTAGTTGTAGCAATGGCTATGATAGACCCGATAGAAGAATATCTAGCTATAGGGGCAAAGGTTTCTTCATAGTCTATACCTTCCTTTTGAGAAAAACTACGAGCTACAAATCTAGCTTTAAATTTTTCAATACTACCATCAGCAGAATAATTAATTTTAAATAACCATTTAGAAGATACAACAGACTTACTTTTGGGTCTAGGCACAATCTCCCACACGTCATTCTTGATGATGGACTCGTATTCTTCATCCATGGCATTCTTCCACTCAAGCTGATCCATAGCTTCTTTTGCGTTGATGGATTCACTTTTAGCGAGGTTGCACATCAAAGCCACATAGTTGGAGAAGGCTTGAGGTCTCCTACTTTCTTGGAAAGTGCCAGGAGGAGCAGCGAATTGTTCAGCCTCTTGTAGTGCGTTCTTCACCCAAAGTGGTGTTTTCTTGCTTACGATGATGCTGCTAGGACCATTTGTGGGAACTAAAGGTTCATCATGATTAATCGGATCAGGAGGACCTATAGACTCCCTCTGAAACTCAACATCATCATTAACATCCATCTCATGATTTCATTAGTAATATTTTCATCTTCAATCAAGGAACTTTTAGATTTTCTTAATGCAATATTTTTTTCAAAAGTAACATCTCTACTTACCTCAATATACCTTTGACTTAGAATATAGATTCTAAAAGCTTTGGAATTCTCACTATAGCCAACAAGTATACCTTTCTTACCAGATGGTTCCAATTTGGTTCTTTTCTCCTTGGGATGTGAAATTAAACTGGACTTCTAAAGATCCTCAAATGGGTGATGTCGGGTTTCACTCCTGTGAATGCTTCTTCTGGAGTCATATCTTTCAGAATGCTGTGAGGACACCTGTTTTGGATATAAACAACAGTCTTAGCAACTTCAGCCCAAAGGAACAATTGCAGATTTTGATCATGGATCATGGCTTTGGCTGACTCAATAATGGTTCTATTCTTCCTTTCAGCAATTCCGTTTTGTTGAGGTTTGTAGGGAACACAAAACTCTCTCTTGATCTCTGCTTCTACACAAAAATCATGAAAGACACTTGAGGTGTACTCACCTCCATTGTCAGATCTAAGAATCTTAATTTGTTTACCAGAAATATTTTCAACTAGGGATTTAAACTCTTTGAACCTAGTTAGGACTTTATCAAATTCTTTTGTCCTTAAGAAGTAAATCCAAGTCTTCCTAGAGAAATCATCTATTGAAAGAAACATAATATAAATAGCCACTAAAAGACGCAATTGACATTGGATCACATAAATCAAAATGGACAAGAGCAAATTTTTCCTTAGATCTAGATTCACTTTTCTAAAAAGAACTTTTACTGTTTTTACCTATTGCACAACCTTTGCATACATCTTCATGAACATGACTAAGTTTAGGCATACCTTTGACCATCCTTTTAAGAGTAGGAAGAGCACGGTAGTGAAGATGACCAAGTCTCCGATGCCATAGATCACTAGACTCAATTGAAGAGCTAATAAGAGCCTGGAAAGGACGAGCTGAAAGCTTGTAAAGGCTTTCAAATCTTCTACCAATAACTCTAGCAGATTTGATGTTAGATTTCTTAGGCCAGACTAAAACTCTACCTTTAGAAAATGCAATTTGATAACCTTTATCTTCTAGAGCAGAAATAGAAATTAAATTCCTTTTAATTCCGAGAACAAATAAGATATTAGATAACTGTAATGAAATACCAAAATCCAAGTTGAGAGTGGTGTTACCAAAAACCTCTTACGGAGTATTGTGCATCATCTCCAATGACCACGTGAAGATTTGATTCCTTCTTAGTCAAATCTGTAAGTTGATTCCTATAACCTGTTATATGCCTGGAAGCACCACTATCAATCAACCAAGTGTCACTGTTAGTAAGAACATTACTAGACAAGGCAGAAATGAAAAAAAAGTCTTCCTTGTTTTCCTTATCATCAACTTCATTGATGTGTGCTTCTTGAAGATTAGGTTGAATCTTGCATGCTTTGGCGTAGTGACCAAATTTGTCACATTTGAAACAACGAATGTGAGACAGATCCTTATGTCTCTTCCTTGAATCGTTGTTGTCTTGAGATCTGAAATTGTTGTTCCTTTTGAAGTTGTTCTTCCAATTTCCACCTTTCTTAAAGGATTGAGCTGCAAGAACTTGGTTATCTAATGAAGAAGAACTTTTAAATCCTCTAGCATTTAGACGAGATTCTTCTTGAATACAATTAGCTCTAAGACAATCAAAGGAAGAAAGAATACCTCTACCACTCAAACCTTGAATGAATGGTTCCCAAGAATGAGGTAGGCCATTGAGAGATAGCATAACAAGGTCCTTGTCCACCACTTCTCCGTCCATAGCTTGAATCTGATCCCTTAATTTAGCGATCCTCATGAAAAATGTCATTACGATTTCTCCCTTGTCCATCTTGATTTGAAGAAATTGCCTTCTTAGGGTGAGTGCCTTGCTTAGATCGTTGATCTCATACATACCCTCAAGTTGTTTGAACATATCACGTGTTGAAGACATCCTGGAGATGAATGGGACAAGATGATCTTTAACAGAGTCAATCAAAAATTTCTTTGCCTTCACTGCATTCTTCTTAAATTGACTTAACTCGTCTGGATCAGATGGATCAGTAGGAGTTGGCCATTGCACGAATTGAAGTAGATCATTTTCCTCTAGAGCAAGGAGCACTCAAACCTTCCATGATGTGAAATTTACAGCTCCTTCCAATCTGTCCTCTACCTTGAGCCCTGTCACCATTTTGAAAACAACAACAAAGAGAGAAAAAAATCTAATGTATAATGGGTTAGATCTGATCACGATTAGTAAGAACCTGGCTCTGATACCCAGTGTTCCGAGAATCGCCCATGAATCGCCTAAATCGGGCGATTCATGATTTGATTTAGGCAAAACAATTTTTTTTGAATCGTGAATCGTGCTCGGCGGTTTTTTCAGGTGAATCGCTTGAATCGCCGATTCAGGCGATCCATGGCATGAATTGCTTGAATCGGGTGTCGTGAATCGGCCGCGTTAGGTAGATTTGTAAAGTCAAGTTTCAAGCAATCTGAAAGTGCATTTGCTGCATAGTACAAAGGCAAATCAAAGAAAGGCTTGAGTTCTAAAGCACACTCCAAAAACAAAGTCAAGTGTTACTGTTGACATAATTTTGGGCTTACCAATAAAAAATGTTATTTGAAATTGAAGATTGAAGCCTGAGTCAAACCCTACTTTTGGCCAATATACAAATCTTGTATCAATTATGCAACCAAAACTTTAGAGCCTGGAGTCACAAAGCACTCACCATAACTGAGTATGAGCATTGTGATCAAATAATTATCAAATAACAAAAAAACAAAAAAATTATAAATTTTGCTGATTTTAGTAATCATCACAAGAAAGCCTTTATCATAAAGTTGGTTAAGGTAGGTCACTGTTTACACATCTTAGGATGAATGATTTGAGAGTCAAACTCGCATTTGAAAAAGACAATTCATGTCTACTGCAAAAAGAACAAAGACAAAAAAAGCAGTCAAGTTTCAAGCAATCTGAAAGTGCATTTGCTGCACAGTACAAAGGCAAATCAAAGAAAGGCTTGAGTTCTAAAGCACACTCCAAACACAAAGTCAAGTGTTACTGTTGTCATAATCGACCGCGTCAGGACCTACCTTAGACGCCTTTGTAGAAGGCAGATAGGATACTCAGAGGCTGAGGCTGAGGTTGCGGCCGAGCTTGAGGATGATGATGAGGCTTGAGCTACAGCCTTGTTTTTTCATTTTGTTTACAGACTGATACTATTACAGTTTACTGATAGACATACATTTCATGGATCTTCATCTTACATACATTTATGATTTGATGTCTTATGGATCTTCATCTCACATACATATTTGATATTACATTCTATGATTTGACTCATTATGATAATATGATTTCAGATTTCTATTTACTTCAGTTTAGCTACAATTTACATTTTACATGTAGTGTATGTGATGGATTTATCATTTATGTTCCTTGTTTATGTATGTTAGCTTCTATTTGATGATGTTATACTGTGTTTAAGTTATATTCAATAAAGGGTGCCTGAAATAAGTTTTAAATTGTTAAAATCTAGGGTTTTTTAAATTTGCCTATTCATGGCCGATTCGCGATTCGATTCGGCCAAAACGATTCCGATTCTCCTTGCTTTGCTGATACCATGTTAAATTTTAAGTAATCAGATCTAAATTAAATCAAAATAGTAAATTTAAACAAATCAGAATAGGAAGACACAAGAGACACAACACAATTTACCCCAAGAAACCTCCAGGAGGAAAAACCCAGCATTCAGATCCAATTATTGCTTCTCAAATTGACTCACAATAACATCGCAGTCGATTTGTTGAGGATCCCCGATCCACAAAGCAAATCAAATGATAGTCCAAATTCAATCAGATCCCAGACTTGTGTATGCATGCCCTGATATGAGTGATGCAACACAGTGTCTATGTGGCCTGATGTGTGCCTAGTTAAATCAGGTCTTGATGATGAAGTTCACTGCTTGGAGTGTTTGCTGTTGGAGCAGATCTGGAGCAGACTTGATGATGAAGTTCGCTGCTTGCTTGCTCGGATTGCCGATGATAAGAACCAGTAGCAGAGGACTTTGTTCATGCCACCAAACACTTGCTGTTGTAAGGAAATCGCAATGGACAATATATGTTTGTTGTTGGAGCAGATCGTATCAAAGGAAATTTGTATATAGAGAAGATAGATTTTGCTGGCTTCAAGTATGTTTTTCCAACATTTGAAAGTCCTCATTTATATGAGGAAGTAGAAATTACAAGGTAAGGTCGGCCTCCAAGGCCAACCTTAAATCTGGCGCCATAAATAGACGTTTTAAGCATTGAAAAGGGGCCCAGCCCTTAGTCAATATTAATTTAAATTTAAATTAAATATATAAATTAAAATATTAAGTTAAGTTGAGTTAAGTTTAATATTAGCTAGGACCCAAATCTACCAATTAAAATTAACAATAAAGGACTGATTTTCTTCAAAATCATCATGATCAGTGTATCGAGGGTCTATATCATTTGCCAATTCAAGGAGTGGATTTCCATTAACCGTGTCAACACTCACCTCAAACAAAGGGTTATCAACGAACCACAAGAATAGACCTTTCCCATCAAACTCGTGCATAAACAAGTTGTCATCAGCATAATTGTGGATTGGTTCATTTCCCTCGTGCTCCTCTTCAATTGCTGTTGTGAAATCATCCCAAAGGCAATCTGACTCTCTATCTTTTCCTCACATTTAACATCTTCAATTTGAGTACCAATCTTGGAAGACTTGACCACATTATTATTTTCATTTGAAAAGGGTGCTTCCTCATGACAAAGCACAAATTTGGAGCTGCTCTTGCAAAAGCCTGAAAAGATGATTTCTACATCAGCACTGTTATTAGTACCTTTCTTCATGTATATCTAGTAAGAAGAAATTGAGACTACAGTACAGTCATAAATAGGTCCATTACAAGAGAGATATATGTCATATATAGGATCCATCACACCAGGATCCCAAATGCAACATTGTTGATTACTCTGCTCAGGGGATGTGTGATATAAGCCCTTTTGTTCACTACATTTCAATTTTTCTAAGTTTCCATCACATGTACGAATATCATCTAACTCAACAATTCTGAAAGTATGCTTTAATTCTTTGACAAGATGAGGCAAAGGTGTTGAAACAATGCTAGACTCAATTAGAGGGAAACCTAATGAATTTATATCTCCTTGTGGCTGATCTATCATAGCTGGTTCTATACTCTCAATGACAGTATCTTCTTCAATCTTCATCTACTCTTCGCTTAGAAGCACATGAGTGCACTCAATACCATCACTAGCTCCATAAGAAACATTAAGGAACTCATCATGCACAACCTCAACTACTAATTTTTCTTCTGAAATATACTAACTGTTGGATCGAGTTCTATGGTGAGCTGTTATCAAACAAACTTGTGGATTTCAGACTGCCTTTTTAGCATTCCCAGTCTTCCTGATATGCATGCAATATCGTAAAGATGCTCTCCACTATGATATTTTTGCGACTTAGTATATGACTGATTAAAGGAACATGTGTGATTTTCCTGTGAATATTGAATGGATTATGAATCTGATTTGAGGTGTGCATTTGAACTAGACTTTTGAATCTCTTTCAATCTAGATGTATTAAATCTGATTTTTGGCTCTTACTTTCTGTGATTTATGAACTCTAGATGTAGCTTGTGATGGTATGATCAAGCTGATGCATATCGATCAAGGACATTGGGGTTGTGTCCAAGTTCTATACCCAGGGGTTTCGTCTTGAGAAAAAGCATGAAGCTCACCTTCTTGCAAAGAGGAAAAATCATAATCAATTGATCAATAGAATCAATCCCAATTTTTCCAATTGAACCCTTTATAAAAGAACCTTAATCACCCAAAAAGCGTCAACTTTCCTCACCCATTCATAACTTAGGCAATTTTGGAGAAATATTAGTTCTCTTAATTAATCATAGCACCCCGATGTTATCCGTTAGGAATGATAAGCGACCCTTTACTTAATGATAGCGATGAATAATTAAATACATAACCATAGCTTTTTTTCTCAAGGACTCAATAATTACTTTACACCCTTTTTTAACTTAATGTTTAGCCTATTGGGTGAATAAATAATAGACTAACATTACTATTTATTTATTTATTTATTTGCTAGGCGAGAGGGGACATTATATCTTCTTCTTGAAAGACAAACTCATCAATGGTAGGTGCATGCGTGTCATCGGAATCATCATCAACATTCTTAAACTCCTATCATAGAATACTCTCTTTGCAAAGTCAATCTTGTACCATAATATCAGATGGTGGTTCATGAAACTATTCAAAGGTAATTCTCCCTTAATAGTTTGAGGAAGTGTATCATATTCCTCAAACATGCTAAGAATTTCTTCCCTCTTCTTCTATTCATATGAACCCATTATTGAATTCTGAATTTTTGCTAAAAGCACATGATGGCATGAATATCTATGCTTTGATACCACTATAGAACCCACCCAAAATTTGGAAATGGAATTTCTGATTTTGTTTTTTGTTTTATCCGCTTTCTACTTTTTATTTCTTTTTTGATTTGCAATATAAATGTTTAGGAATTAATGATATGTTTGAATGCCTCCAAACACATAACAAACTTAAAACTCTAACTTTGATTTCATTTCAAGGAATCCAGTAACATACAAAACATCAGCTTCGGCCAACAATAGAAATTTTGGATATGTTGAATTCCATATAAAAAGAACGTCGTGGAATTGCTTGACCTATTCATGGTGGATTTCATATCCGCCACTATAATTGGACAACGATTTAGTAGGCATGAATGTTACATAGAGTCTCGAGCTCCGGAATGCCAGTCCAGTTCAAACCTCAAACACATGATTTCAAGCCCAGGAGCTGTTGCTTTTGTTTGGTCCGCTTCCGAGTGAGTAACAACTACTAAAGGCATCTCAGCAGTTTGTTTTATTTGCAATGATTGAAATCTGAACATACTCTATCTTCAATGTCCAACAAGAAGAATGGGTAATTTGTTGATGGGAGGTAATGTTGTTGTAATTATTAGATCTAAATTCCTCTTCAGATTTTATCCTGATTTGGAAACTGATGCTCTAAAAACCTTGTACACCTTTGTTGGTAATGAAGTAACCAGCTATATAAATGACCCGTATGGCTAGCTAGTCCAAAGAATGACAGATCTGAACTATAATTCTGATGATAAATCCTTTGCCAAATTCTTGACACAAGTCTGAAAATAGAAATCTGCCTAGAGCCTGTAATTGAGTAATCTGTATAATAGCTGGATGAGTGTCCTTGGATTGTCTCTCACACCTGCAAGCCCTCCAAACTCTGAGAGATTTCATTCCCAAAGTTTGCAATCACTGTTGAAAACCCTTGTTTCTAAAGAGCTCCAAACCAATAAGCCAATGTTGAAAATAATTACTAGTGAATAATGAAAATGAAACCTCCCAAACTCACTTCATTCTTTCCCTATCTTGGTTGTACCTTTTAGGGTTTCTTTTGGCAATTAGGGAAAACATTATAATGTTTTTTTTTATTTTTTAATATTCTTCGTCAAAGTTGGACATAGCCTTTTGGGCTCATAATGTTGAATTTTGAAGTCACTTTAGTAAAGTAACTTTATTTTTTAATAATAAAGTCACTTTATTCTAATAAAGCAACCTTATTATTCGAAAAGTCAATTTAATATATAATATTAAAGTAACATTATTATTCCCCCATAAAGTACTTAATATAAAGTACTTTTAGTTGTATATTTATATTAGACATTAAAGTTAATACTTTATTAACTTTAATATTTAATGTTTATTCCAAAACCCCCTTCATCAAAACACCTGAAATTGAGAACTGATGCTGCACATAGTCACCCGATGATGTCTGCAAGTAATAGACCAACTGCACATCTCCCCTTAAAATTCAGGATCTCCCTAAAATTTAGGAAACTGCCTCCAAACATCCAAAATGGCTCATAGGGCCTTTTGCCAATCTCCTCTACAAAATTAGATGCCCTCCTAAAAAAAAGGAGACCTTCCTAAAATTTAGGAAATTGTCTCAGCCCATTCGAACTATCTCAGAAGGCCAATCTCTTAAAAAATGGGGATCCTCCTTAAAAAATAGGAGACTGGCTCTGAGCTCTTGAAATGCCTCCAAGACCTCCCCAAAAAGGCAACAATGGTATCAACAGCGATTATAGAATTTGGGAATGAAATTTCTCAAAGTTTGAAGGGCTTGTAGGTGTGAAAGATCACCCAAGGGCACTTATCTAGCTATCATACAGGTGGCTTCGATTAGAGGCTGCATTTGAGCTTTCAATTATAGGTATGGGTGATTTTATTTCATGATTCACACTGTGCTTCAATAATCAGTTTGAGTTATTTGGCCTTCAAAGAGATTTATTTCTACAGCAATCTATACTTGCTACAGTAATCCATAATACTGCTTTAGTAATCCGAACCATTGCTACAGTGACCCATATAGCTACAGTGTATCGCTATAGCAGTTCACATTGCTACAGTAGTACGTACTACGTACATCTACAATGTCGTGCTTCAATAGTAGGTTAATTTCCAGTTTGGTTTCTAGGTTTTATATGAAGTTTATTGAAGATTTGGACATGAAATAAAACAGAATAAAGGTTGATAAGAGCTAGGTAGTTATGGTGTATCTGTTATCTATATTTTATTTCCATCTCTTTACTAAATGAGTACAACAGTCATATCCTTATCAATTTTACCCATGTCATCATCGTTGAAGATTCCATGCCCAACACTTGCTCTTTGAATGCCTACATTTGTAGACTCTTCTTCAGTCATCCCTCCATGTGTAAGGGCTATAATCTCATAAGAATTAGAAGGTAAATAATTGTTAGAAAGTAAAGTCCACCAAGATAATTGAGACGGGGGGGGGCGGGGGGGGGGGGGGGGGCTGAATCAATTATGCAATTAAAACCATTCTCATTATCTTTATTAGACTTGAAACGTGTAAGCAATAAGATCACCAACCAGAGAAAGATAAACATACACAATAACACCAGATTTTGTTGACTAGAGAAACCCTTGATCAAAGGGAAAACCCCGGTGGGAATGATGCCCACAAGATGATGTACTAATATAAATGTTCCTTGTGAGAGGATGGACTCTGTTAGGAGTCAATGAAATACATTTAGTACATATGAGTCCCTGTTAGGAGACTTTGAATCTCTGTTAGGAGATTCCAACCCTGTTAGGAGTTGTGAAGAAGATAGAAGGACCCACTATCCAAATAGTCTTAGTATTATCCTCATTGAATAATACAAGTAACCAAAACAACTGTCAACAACAACTTCTTTTGCCAAATATAGTCCTTTGTAAGCTCGTCGTGCCTCACTCGCACCAATCTCTGCTCTGATCCAAAGATATTCGCTTTCAGGTTCACAGGATCTCATACACAAGTTCGCATCTTCCACAATGCAAAGATATGATTGTATATCACACTTTCCATCCAAGGAATAATATTTCCTTTATACCAAGTCCTAGAATAAGTTATTGAGTTGGCCTTGAGGCTTTCCCAATTTACAATTATAATATAGGACCATTTTAAGATATTACTTTACATGTTACATTACAATATTTTATCTTTTTCACAATTACAATCAAACTGTCGGCTGACACTCTTTATAACTTTACACTCGCTGCTCATTTGACTTAGTGCTCTTAACCACGTCATCTCTAACTTGTCTTCATCCTCTTTCCAAGTCCACTCAATTAGATTCCATCTCTGTTAGGAGATAAACTCCAAACATCATAAGCCGCTCTCTGCAAACACTACCTAAACATAGTCTCCAGTAAAACCTTCATATATCTGTCCAAAATGCATAATTTTGTACACGCTCTTAACAGTAATATCAAGACATACTCTGGAACATAATACCAAGTGCGCATAGGATGATCTTCAATCCTAGAACCGCACGAAGCCAAACTCTGTCTGCTACACTGTCAGTCTTCATAGAATAACCAGTATGCTGACATCAATGACAAACTCTATCATGAATGCAACACACAATCACTGTAACATGTCTCCAACACTACTAGGATACTCCCCCATAGGAATACCATCAACATTCATGCTAACAGTAACACTGTCCCAAATCAAACTTTTGGGATCTTCTATGCTTTCTTTGGAGTCAACAAACACCACCAATTCGTGATTCCCAAGTGTTTAGAGGTGGAAGTAGCTCAAAGAAATCTTCACAAATATATGTCAAAGTGTTACAATATATTTCCTTTTGAGGCTCTTTAATCCATTCTTCATCTTGTTCAACTCCTACACCATTTGTCTTGTCATCTTGTACCATAGAAGTAGCCTCTATAAAGAATTGATTTTCTTCAAAATCATCATGATCAATGTATCGAGGGTCTATATCATTTGCCAATTCAAAGAGTGGATTTCCATGAACCGTGTTGATGGTCCCAACCGGTGTTGAGAGGGGAGGGGTGAATTAGCACCTACTAAAACTTTGAAAACAAATATGATATAATGTAACTAAAATTGTAAGCATAATAGATCCTATAACAAAAATAGCTATCAAACAATCAACCAATAAACAACACCAGATTTATCACGTGGAAACCCAAATTGGGAGAAAACCACGGTGTGAGTAAACCTCACAAATTTTGCACTCTTCTGAAGTGTAACTGTAAGGAGCCTTCCCTGTTAAAGGATTACAAACACACTGTTAGATGCGACCCGATTAAGGGATTTAAGAAGTAAGGCCTGTTAGAACCTGCTTGGGTAGAGGACTTAGAACACCTAAATAGATGTCACCTGGTTAAGGGATTTAATACAAGGGACCTGTTAATGTCAACCCAAAATATTGGGATTTCGCTATTGCAACTATTAGAGAGCAATAGAGGGTTTGATTTTTTAAAGATGGCTTTGCTGAGCCTGATAAGATCGTTGTTCTATTCAACTGAGAATCATCACCGGTCACTGCAGGTATGTTCTCCTTGGCTGTTGTATTTCTCTGCACACTCTACTTTCTTCTCCTCTCTTCACCTTAATAGCTTCTTCAGCGTACAGGTTCATTCTTTTCTTGGCAGAATGAAGGCAAATAATATTCTTCACAGGTTGAAGAATATATAGTCTTTCTTACCTTTCTGTGTTCTACATGCATGACCTGTCCAAGATCTCCTTCGGATCCATTACCCAATGGAGTATTAGTTCACTTTAGAAACATCCGATGCATGCCATGTGCTTTATCCGATTTATGAAGGAACAAACAGATGTGTGTCAAAAGCTTTCCTTCACTGGAGATTTCTACATGTTTTAATACCACAAACTTTGGCATTAAAACCTTCACTTGCGCCTTGCAATGATCATCTTGATAACACAAAGTCTTCCGGATTTTGTGCAACAGATCTCGGTTAAAGAGTTACACAATTGTTTGTCAACTCCGACTTTCCTCGATTCATTAGTCTTGATGAAATCTTTACTAATCGATTTTCATCCCTAGATTGTGCACAGATAAAAACCTTTACTTGTCACCTTTCCTTCCTCTGTTCGTACCAGTTGCAGCCTTGGTTAACCGGTATCCTCGGTTCCTATTACCGGTTAATGGTTACACCTTCCTTGGTGACCAGTTGCTCTGCTGACCAGTTAGAGCATTATTAGTAACAGATATAGTCTCTTCTTACTTACTCAGTGTCACCGGTTTCCAAACCAGTCTCTCCTTCCACTTTTTGTTGTTAATTGTGCCTGTCGTTGCTTCACAGATCAAACACTGGTATCCTTAGTCATAAGTGACAACACCTCTTTTCCAATCAATGACAATACCTCTTTTGCCATGTATCGGTTACATTCTTACCAGTTTATTCCAACACGTGTCAACACCCATCTCAAACAAGGGGTTATCAACAAACCACAAGAATTTACCTTTCCCATCAAAGTCTTGCACAAACTAGTTGTCATCAGCATAATTGTGGATTGGTTCATTTCCCTCACGCTGCTCTTCAATTGCTGTTGTGAAATTATCCCAAAGGCAAACTAGCTCTATCTTTTTCCTCATGTTTAACATCCTCAATTTGAGTACCAGTCTTGGAAGACTCGGCCACATTATTATTTTCATTTGAAAAGGGTGCTTCCTCATTACAAAGCACAAATTTGGAGCTGCTGTTGCAAAAATCTAAAAAGATGTTTTCTTCATTAGCCTTGTTCTTAGTACCTTTCTTCATGTCTATCTGGTAAGAAGAAATCGGGACTACAATATAGCCATAAATAAGTCCATTACATGAGAGATCTATGTCATATATAGGATCCATCACACCCGGATACCAAATGCAGCATTGTTGATTACTTTGCTCAGTGGATGTGTGATCTAAGCCCTTTTGTTCACTACATTCCAAATTTTCTAAGTTTCCATCGCGTGTATGAACATCATCTAACTCAACAATTCCCAAACAATGGTTTAATTCCCTAGACAAGATGAGGTGAAGGTGATGAAACAATGCTAGACTTAATTAGAGGGAAACCTAATGAATTCATATCTTCTTGTGGCTGATCCATCATTTTTGGTTCTATACTCTCAATGACAATATCTTCTTTAATCTTCATCTGCTCTTCCCCTGGAAGCACTTGAGTGCACTCATTACGGTCACTAGCTTCACAAGAAACATTAAGGAACTCATCATGCATAACCTCGACTACTGATTTTTCTTCTTCTTGAAGGATAAACTCATCAATGGTAGGTGGATGCATGTCATCAGAATCATCATTAACATTCTTAAGCTCCTCACTTATAGTTTTTCTATTCTCTTCACAACCAAATAGATCAAAAGCTATCATATAATACTCACTCTTTGCAATCTTAGTCTTTTGGCATAATCATGGTTGGTGGTTCATGAAACTATTGAAAGGTAATTATCCCTTAATAGTTTGAGGAAGTGTATCATATTCCTCAAACATGCTAAGAATTTCTACCTTCTTCTGCTCATATGAACCCATTATTAAATTCTTAATTTCTGGTGAAAGCAAATGATGGCAGGAATTTATGTGCCCCGATACCTCTGTAGTAACCCACCCCAAATTCGGAAATGGAATTTTCTGGTTTTGTTTTATCTTCTTTTTTTATTTTTATTTCTTTTTTGATTTGCAATATAAATGCTAAAGAATAGATGCTTAAAAATTAATGATATGAATGAATGACTCAAAACACACAACAAACTTAAACTTAAAACCAGCGTAACATGGGGACGCGCACCCCCTCAAAACCCCCAAGTACCGGGTGCGGGGACGTCCCTAGGACGAGTACTCCACGCACCCAAGCACTCCCACCGATGGCGGAGCCCGGCCGCACCAGTTGGGTGTTGGGGGTCTTGGGTGTGGGGGTGCGGGGGCTGGGTGCTGCCCAGCTGTCCCTTGAGCGCACCCGGTGCGGGACGGGGTGTGGCCGGTTGTGGCAGCCCCAAAACAAAAAATTAAAAAGTTTTTAATAGTTTAAAAAAAAAAAAAAGGTTGTATGTGAACCCTAAAAGGGCATGGGTCCCACAAAAAGCCCTCTAAGCCTTCATAAAGGTCATATGTTTGATTTGGCATTCACATTTGGCATCCACATTTTTTGCAACAACTAAGAGGAAAGTGAGAGAAAGTTTGAAAGAGCTTGGAGACTGATTTTGCAAGTGATTGCAAGATCAAAAGGAGCAAGAGGAGGGAGGAGATTCCATTTTGCAAGTGATTCATCAAGCACAAGGTAGGGTTTTTACTATTTTCTTTGTTTTATTTTCAGATTTTCATTTTTGAATGCATTGTTTGAGTTTTAGACTTTTAGTAACTTAGTTTTAAGTTGTTAACTTTTATAAATTAAATTTATTGTTTTAGATTCTTGTTGATAGGCTGAATATGTTGAATGTGCTTCAACATTGATTCTTTGAATGCATTGTGTCAAAGCATTATGTTAATTTTTTAAGATTTTATTTGTTATAAAGTTATAAACTTATAAGTTAGGCTGAAAATTTCAATTTCAATTTCTAAACTAGAAGTCCTCTGCAAAATTTATCCTAATTTGGAAAGTAATGCTCTAAAAACCTTGTACACCACCTTCTAAAACAACTGCCCTTTGCTGCTAATGAACCAACCAGCTTTATAAATGACTAGTACAGGTGTGTAGTGCAAAGAATGACAGGACTCAAATGTAATTTTAATGATATCTATAAATCCTCTGACAAATTCCTAATACAAGTCTCAAAATAGCAATCAATTTGTAGCCTATAATTGAGTAACTTGTATGATAGTTGGATGAATGCCCTCGGGTTGTCTCTCACACCATAAAGGCTAAAGCCCCCCAAACTCTAAGAGATTTCATTCCCAAAGTTTGCAATCACTGCTAAAAACCCTTGTTTGTCAAGAGCTCCAAACCAATAAGCCAATGCTGAAAATAATTACTTGTGAATAATGAAAATGAAGCCTCCCAAACTCACTTTATTCTTTTCCTAACTTGGTCGTACCTTTTTGGGCTCATAATGTTTTATTTTAAAATCAGTTTATTAAAGTAACTTTATTTTATAATAATAAAGTCACTTTCCTTTATTTTAATAAAGCAGCCTTATTATTCGAAAAGACTTTAAAATATAATATTAAAATAACTTTATTATTCCCCCATAAAGTACTTTTATTTATTTATTTAAATTATACATTAAAGTTAATACTTTATTAACTTTAATAGTTAATACTTATTCCAAAACACCTAAAATTGAGAATTGATGCTGCACATGGTCACCCAGTGATGTCTGCAAGTAACAGGCCAACTGCCTGCCTCCTAACAAATAGGGATCTAGATAAAATTTAGGAAACTCTCCAAACGTCCAAAATGGCTCACAGAGTAGGGATCCTCCTAAAAAAATAGGAGACTAGCTGTGAGCTCCCAAAATGCCTCCAAGACCTCCCCAAATGGCCACAAGTCCCCTAAATGAGTTCCCAATTCATTGTATTAGCCTATGACAACTAGGTGATAGGTTAATCCTACTAGTTGGTACTGACACTAAGGCGTACAAATGGGTACAATATAGCCTCGTTGTCACCTTCAGCATAAATGCATCCAATATTGTGTGATCAAACCCGATAACTAAAATGCACCAAGGTTCGGAATATGCTCGCTACCAGATGACTTTTCCTCCTGGGCAATTATCATGTACTATCAATCCAATATGTAAACTATTGAAATGACATTGAAAACACATATCCTAGTTTGTGTGAATTGTGCATTAACACGACATTGGATAAGAAACAACTCGTGCTTCAGCCAGAAAAATGAATGATGGATAGTTCTTCATTGATCATCATATGTGCCCAAAAATTGCACTCGTCGTCATATTTCTTACTCAGTTTGGAAGTTTGATTGGTTCATAACACTACCAGAATATTTCACGTACCCTCTTAAAGCATGAAAGTGAGGAGATATAATCCTTCGTTACAGTTAGACCAATCCTAGATAGGCCTCTATGAATGTATTATGGAAGATAGTGGCTTTTAAGAATCCTTGTTGACCCCTCTACCAACAATGATTTCTTATGTCTTTCGTGATCTCAGATTATGCCACCTTTAATGCTACGACAATGAAAATGTCAATGTAGTGATAGTAAGTGTCTTCTTAATAACCTTGAAACCACTGACTTTGATGCCCATCCAATCTCTGTGAAACTCCAAGTAGGGAAGAAATTCATACAATGCTTCTAAATCTAAAATGCCATATACTTCATCTCCAATAAAAAATCTCCTAAAAGATTAGAGTGATTCTTCCAAGGCCATTTAGGTCAGATATTCCATTGACAAAAACGGTCCTCCCGGTTCCAATTCCGAGAAATATTTGAGAAACTCCCAAAGTATTAAGAGATATTTTTCCATGTTCCACACCGATCTTGAGACTAATATTATAATATTGCTTTTCCCTTACAAAAATTACACCACTTAAAAATAATTAAAGTGATTTTATTAACTAAAGCTGAAGTCACTTGATTTATTAAATATTGAATGTCTTATAATTTTTATTTTAAGTAAAATATTAAATAATTAATTTAATTATCACTTTTTAAAGGTTTAGCTTGGGGTAGGGGACATTGTGTAGAGTATAGCACTTGGTGTTGGTTGTTGCTGTCCGAGATGGGGAAAAATGTCTGATATAAGGTGACTTGTCCCCTATGCTAAGTTGAAATTATTAAATAATATGCATTGTTACCGTACTCATATGCTAAGATGAGTCACAATGTATGGGAATTATTGATTTATCTTCATTGATGTTTGGTTTGTTAGAGGACTGCAGGGTGTATAGAATGTTGATTGCAAAATATTTGTGTGTGAGCAAAAATATATCTATGATTACACCTGCAATAAAGAATGGTGTTTGTTGTCTATGAGAGAGAGCTTCCTATTTTTCTATATTTATTGGCATCTCTCCATCTTTTTTGAAGAGTCATTAATAGTTGCATATTGGTGTTGCATGTCAATATTATAAGTTGCATCAATATTGTCACAATTGCTTGGAAGTCTGACTCTGGAAGGCTATGCTGCCAAGACATTCATCTCATTTCTAATTATTGCATTCCTTTAATTTATGCAGCTTGCCCCTGGAAACCTAGTGTCCCCAAACCACCATTGGCTCTCACCTTGCCCACATGGAGATCTTGATCATTAAAAAGTACTAAGTATTATGCATTTCATCATAAATTTGAAAAAATTCAAAAAAATCAATTTCCAAACATTTTAGTGGCATTAGAGGAGCTGGTGATATTGCCAGCCTATAAAAAAAACTAACCATTTGATTGTAGAGTTTACAATATGTTTAGTAATAATACAAAAATCAAAGAAGAAATCATGACAGACAAAAAGAGACAAATTCTTTGTGAGCTGATTTAGCCAATTTCATTTAAATTTATAGATTTGGACCAATTAGATTTGCAAGCAAAATGTCATGTCTGTATTCTGAGAAGTTTTATTTTCATTCTTCAGAATTTAGTGATAACTTTATTGTTGTTTTTCATTGTTATTGTTGATCACCACATTGAGCTTGGTTTCTAGAAGTCAGTACCACATCGAGGAGGTTTTTTCAGAAGTTATTGAAATAATTTGCATGTTGTTTTCCATCAGTTGTTAATATATTGTTGGGATTGAAGTGCCAACATCCCAAGGAGATCCATAACATTTTTTGGGGTGATTACCCATTGCTATTTTGCTGTGATCTGCGTATTTTGGTCAATGTATGGGTGTGCCATCATCATTTGTTGATCCATCAGTCATTCCGAGCCACCTATCTTGCTTTTGAGGGTGATTGGACTACAACTAGTGCTGCAATTTGTAGGTTCAAGGTCAATTTTGACCCATATTAGTCACTGTTACTCGATTTCTGACCTTGTGGACTGCTATGCCAACCTTTCCAGCCATCCTAGCAATTGTAACAACTAATCTGCATTTTCCATCCATTAAACTTGAAGTGCCAACCTTAAGAGTAGGGTCTACCATTTGATAGTTGTTCTGACTTTTACTAGCCACCAAACCACCCTTCCAAGGGTCTCACCAATCATTCCATTGGCATTTCTCCTCGTTTTAAGTCAAGCAAATTGATCATACATTCAGATCAGCAATGAGCCTTGTGTGGGACAAACAAATTGTTGTAATTCTGAATTTATGTTCCTGCATCATTTCATCAAACTTATGCCTGTTTCCAGCTTCAGTAATTGAACAAGATCAGCTCTAAATGTTTTCTTATTGCTGTTAGGATGATTTCTGAATATATTTTAACTCATACGATTCAGATCTACCAATAATTGGGGCATGTGAATTTTTTTATCAGCATTTGAGGATTTAACATGAAATTTTCAACTTGCAGTTGTGATCAGCATTAATTTTCATTTTGTTTGTTGTTACAATTTAATTTTCAAAAACCAGAAAATTCCAAAAATTCTAAAGAGGGCACATTACATCCTTTTCTTTCAGTTATAGAAATTAAAAATACATCAAAAAACAAGTGTGTGATTTAACTGTTCTTAGTTTCTCTCATACAATACAATTTGTCTAGGGACTTCAGTGACGTCAGATTCTTGAATTATAATTAAAAATATTCTTTCTGTTTGTTTGGTGAATGGTACTTCACAGACATAACTTTTCGATTACAAAATACATTTCAATAGTCATGTACTGGATTCCAGAGGTTTGGTTAATTTTATGTTGGGAATTTGATCAGATTATCACTAGCATAAACCAACTAATATGCGTGGACAGAAAATTAATGAACATGGCCAACATGCTGATTCACAAATACATATTCAGTCTTCCCCCTTTTAAAAAATCATTAAGGGGAGAACTCCTTGCCATTGTAGAGGATGAAAAACGAACCACTACGAAGGATAATAAACACTTAGATGATTCAGATCTCAAATATTCACTCTGGACAAACTTTCAAGTACCTGCAACCCTTGAGAATGTCCACTACTTTGCTAAATGTGTATTTTAACCAAGCATATAAATTAAATAAACTATTTGGACTCCAGAAACCTAAAACACAGACTGCAGAGGTCTCTTGGGCAGCTCAATGAGCTCTGCCCAGGACAAACCCAGGACAAACGTACAAGTTGAGGACAAGAGCATGGGGTGCTAGTGTCCTTAGTGAACAGAGAACCAGAACCACCACAAAGAAACACAAAATGTCCTGTGTAACATATGGGCACTAAGACTATGAAAACAGAAATACACAGCAAGCATAAAACTACTGACCACACACATTCTATATACATGCATATCTATATGTGGATTTGAAGGGTAAGGGTTCCTCTCATGTTTGGCTACGAGGTTGAAATTCAATGTGTAAAAAACTCAATATGTGTGTGTGTGTGTGTTTCTCTAAACATTCAACCAGAGTAAATTGGAAAGTTCCTCATATTTTAAATTGGTGTATTGACTTGGTCAAGACTTAGAAGCTGATCTGTATCTTTTAGCATGTGTGTGTGTATTCTTTGTGTATGTAAGTAGGTAGGCACGTAATTCATGAAACAGTAATAACATGATCCTATTGGTTGTAGAGATGAAGCCTGGATTGCAAGCACAACTACCTTGCACTGATTCACGATTTAGACCAGATCAACGGGCATTGGTATGGAAACATTTGAACATCTTTTGAAAATAAAGTTTTATGGCATCTAATTTTTTTCTTTTTAATCTCTTGCTTTGAAGCTCTTAGTCACATTGAGATTTAGAGATAAAAAGGGTCTCTTTCACAATATGCATCAAGTTAAAATCAAATAAGTTGATGTACAGAAGACAACATTGCTAACATCCAATGAGAATTATAACTTGTTTGGTTATAACCTCTAACCTCACAAAAGTCCCCTCAATATTTGTGTAATTGATGAATCTCTTCTGTCCGAACAATCGAAACTTTATAATAGTATTCCTACATGACATCAATCTTGAGCAAAAATGAAGAACGCTAAACTCAAATGTAAATAGTATCCAAAATCTTCAAAGATTGTAAATCATAAGCAAAACTATCTAAATGCAACTTAAGAAAAAATAAAAATTGAATCGGGCCTGTCCCCCTTCCTCTCCCCAGCCACCAAGATAAAGGTCCTTTGAGATTGACACCACTACAATAAATGAAATAAAAGTTTCTAGGATGGATAGGCAAAGCTCTCTCCACATATTTTTTAAGATAATGTTATCACTATAGTTTGAAAAGTTGCAATTCAACAAAACTAGGTAGACTCAAATTTGATGCTGACTTGGCAACTTGGAAAATTAAAGATATACTTGAAGTTCTTTAAAGAACATATATTTCATGCAAAATATAGTTACAACACATATGGAATGATTTTGTATAATGTTGGGCAAGTGTTTATTGTTAGATTTGAATTAAAAAGGAGTAAAGATGGAATCCACATGCAAAATACAATTGCAGATAATATTATATGAATGTCACGATGATCAAAAACTGTCACCAAAAATTATAATTCAATGGGTTTACAATAATATATAATTTCTTCTTCATATCCATCCTAGTGATGCATGTCGATGGGGCCTACTAGATCCAGAAGGCAAACCATTATTTCATTCAATTCAGTGCCTCCTACTTTAGCTTTTGCTGCATCCTCCTTTGATGGCCTCTCAAAATTTGAAATCTTATTTATAAACATAGCCCTCATTTGAAATGCCCCTTTCCATAACATTTCTAATTGTTGCCCTAAAACAATAATTCCAACCTAGAATGATAATTGCATTTTATTTATAAATATAGCTTTATCTAAAATGATGAAATTTTATTATAATATTGAAATTTTTAATTCATAGAATTTATCTTGGTTTTCTGCTATAGTTCTCCTTCAGATTTTGATTATTTCCTCTTGTATGTCTACTTTGGAAGTGCTTTCAGATCTGCCTGAATCAGGGGTTTCCCCCCTAACTCAGAGTTGATAAACAGATTTGTCACTTTCAAATTTACAATGACTTGTCCAATGGAGAAGTGACAATATGTTCCCAACAGTTGGAAAGACCACTTCTAGAGTATGACCTTCCTCTGCATTTGAGAGGGGCAGCTCCCTCGTATGATCAAATTTTTTATTTTTGGATAAACTTTAATTGAAAAAGAAAGGAAAATTTTACAATCATTAGGATTCTTAACAACATATATACAAATGCTATCAAGATTTCGCTAAGCAATCACAATTTTATTCACTTCACCATCGAAGGTCAAAGACTATGCACAAGAACACTACATGAAGAAAATCTAATTTATATGCAATATGCACACTTCGAAGGTACCAAGTAAGGATATATTATGATTAAAAGCATTCATATGCGACCATTGCCTTTATGAAAATGAGAATAAGATTACAAAATGTTATTATGCTATCATACGACAAGCAAATAATATTGCATATGAACACCTTACAATAATGAAACACTTCAAGATTGTCTTGCATTCATTTCATGGAGTTATACAACTCAAAATTCTTGCTGTCCCAAAAAAACATAAAGGCAAAAGTATCTACAATATTCTCCAAACTTCCTTTATATAGACTTGCCTCCTTGTAACTAACCTCTTTTTTGGGTTAATAACTAACTTATTTTTTTGCAAATTGGATGAAGCTATTAACCTTACAATTTTTGTGCAAAAAAAGTCAACTATTTTAACCTTGACCAAAAGTGACAAAAGTCACTATTTACCATAGTTTCTAGACTCTCCAAATCTCTCCAAGTCCTTGCGAGATCCGAGTCAAGTGACTTGATCAAGTCCTAGGGGCCCGAGACTCTTCAGAAACTCGACCTAGGCAAGACTCCCTAGAAACCTAGTTTTTGCTGAGTCTTGCTGAGTTTTTGTCGAGTGTTGAGTCAAGTCAGCCTTGTCGAGTCTGCGTCGAGTCCGAATCTAGGAACTATGCTATTTACAAATAAAACAAGGAAACGATGATTTTCGTATCTAACTTTGACCAAGGAAAATGTACAATGAAAACATTTGAAATCATTTGATAAGCAAGAGATATTTTCCACAAGTCAAATTGTGATATTGCTATCAAGATTCAATTGCGCAATTTTTGAGTCAAATCATTGACCCATGTTTCATGTGTAGTGGTTCACAAGAACCCATCTCTCATGAGAATGAATGGAACACTTAGCACTCATTGCATCTAGGTGATGCTCATAGAGGTGACGCAAAGGGACTTCTCGAAAGGGCGCCCATCCCAGTACTACTCCAACTCAAGCGATATCACAACACTTGATAATCAAGGGATATCCAATAAGGCACAACACTTGTTGAAGGTTTTGCAAATGGGGTTGCAAGCAAAGTGGGCTTAACCTTGCAAGAAACTTTGTGGTTAAGCATGGTTGAGTTGGAGTAGTACTAGGATGGGTGACCTATCGGGAAGTCTCAATGCTTCACCTCTGTGAGCATCACCTAGATGCAATGAGTGCTAAGTGTTCCATTCATTCTCATGAGAGATGGGCTCTTGTGAACCACTACTCATGAAACATGGGTCAATGAATTTGACTCAACTACACAATTGAATCCTAATAGCAATATCACAATTTGAAATCATGTTGCAATGTTGCCCTTGACAGGTAATGTCCCCAAATTGATAGAGAATAAATTAATTAATTAATTGTCCCAGTTTAAAAGAAATATTATTAAGGACCTTTAATTAATTAATGGGGGGGCCCATTTTTTATCTTATTGTTTGTAGGTGTTTACTGTGTCGGCGTTCTTTGTAAACCCTCGGGAGTTTCTCCAAAGGGGTATTTATGTCCAACATGTAGGAAGTTGTTAGTATGCGTCTTGGATTATTTTATTGTATTGTGAATTCCAGTTGGAGTTCTACTTTGTTCGCCATTTCGAAAGTGAAAGATCTTCCCTATTTGGTTGCGCAGTTTCGGTAGGATTCATCCCTCACCCTATTCTACTCTATGTTTCCTTGGCTTCGAATCTGGCAAATCTGAAGCGCCATTATTGTGCAACAAATTTGTGAAGTCTTTTGTCGAAGACAAATTTGTAATCGTTCGGCTCTTGTTTGAAGTTGTTGTTTGAAGGGAAATACTTTTGTGTCACTTGCTTTGGCGACAATCCATTTGTAATCCTTCATGTGATCTGAAGTGCTATCATTATTCATATCAATTCTTCTTGCCTATGTGATCATCCAAAATTGTATCAAGTTGTATTCTGTGTATGTTTTGCATCTACCGCTGGCAAACACTACATTGCACACCTATCCCCACAAAAAGATTCAAGAGATCTTGTGAGTCGTCATATTTGCTCGCCGGATTGAATTGGACACCAAGAATCTCTCCCACACATCATCCTTCAATCCCTTCGACCATGTTGCATTTCGTTTGGTCTAGCTAGTGCACCGTACGGGCCCATTTCCCCTCCTACCATACAACCCTCTCATTGCCTATCATACGGGACTTCAATCCTCATCGTACGACCCAGTTTATTACCGTACGGGCTATCTCTTACCTACTGTACGATCCCTATAAGGCATCCATACATCCTCTTCTGTATGGAAAAACGTGCATGTCGTAGGTGAACTCCACAGGAACAGTTGAGGGCATAGAGCAGTTTCTTCATCCGCGCATGGGGACATTACACATCTCTTGTAGAAGCATCTTGACCAGTAGTTTATCCTTGTAAAACTAAACATGTTTCCTTGAAAACTCTATATGAATTGAGAATTTCTATCATAGATTTGTAACTAGGAATAACTACATTATCCATTTTCAGCTTTGAGGTAACTTGATTATCTTGAACCTCCAATAATTCCCGATGGTAGGCTGGTATGTCACAAGCATCCAAAGTCACTGAAATGACACTCAACCTCTTCATCACATCTACACCAAAAACTTTATTTGCCATTTCAGCATTGACTAAATTTATTTAAGAGAACTTGATTATCAGTTTGTTGAAAATTCTTTCACTGATATATCTGCAATATTAGCTGAGTTCATCCAATATTTTCATCTTTATTTGCTCACAAGTTGTCAACAAAGTTTCATACTCAGTCAAATTCTGATTAATATTTATCAACTTCTAGTTTATGATCTTGCACCATATATTTGACTGGTTATCTACCGCTCTAATGAAGACCTTTTCGGCAATTAATATATTTGGATCTGTTGATGTTTTGTAGCTTCAGTCGGATAAACATTGAGTCAATACTAGTAAAGATATGTATATTATTATGTAAATATTAGAGAAATTAATATAATACTCAAGAGATAATATATATATATATATATATATATATATATATATATATAATCATAATTGTCATTATATTAATTACATAATAATGAATAGACATGTCCCATGAAAGGACATGTCTCTTCTTGGCCCATTCTCAATATAAATGCAAGAGATTGTTGCATTTGGAAAACACATACAATCAGGAGTGCTATTACATTTGCAATGATCCTAAAAACCTTAACATTGTATCAGAGCCAAGTTGCAAATGTAAGAGAGTAGTTTTGTTGGTGGTGAATGTGTGATTGTCTCAGAAAATACAGTCTCAGTACGTGGAACATATCTCACAAATACACCACTGAATTTTTTTGAATTTTGGATATGTTGGTGATAAACAAATTTAGAAGACTCTCACTGGAGAGATTGGCAAGAAAGTGTCGGGTTCAAAAGTTATGAACGACTCTGTACGGGTCTATGCAAAATCTGATTTGTTAAGAAGGGTGCCTCTTTCTAGAAAGAAAGCATTAATTATAGAGTGTCACCTCTCTTGGAGCAATCAAGTCATTTCACAAGAAGACAAGTATTTTTGAACGATATAAGACTGAGAATTTTTCATTGTGGGGAGACTAATAACCAATGTTACATTCCCATTTGAATCATCCTTAGTGGGGAGATGATTCAAAGGGAAGATGTCTTTCAAATAATTTGAGAAGGTGTTTTCTGATTTGATGTATATGGATAGTAAAAGAGCGAGGTTCCTTCTTTAAAAGCCCAACCTCTTGAAGGGAGATCCGATCATATTGAAGGTTGTCATAGTGTATAGAACTTTTGGATATTCAAGACAGGTCATGTGAAGAATTTTGGTAATGTTCGAGAATGGTGACATCATTCTGTGAATTTGCATGATATTTTTTATATGGGCTCACCTTACAGAATGAAATAATTGAAATTTATAAAAGATAAGTATTCCATGTTTTATTAATGCACATAATTTTAAGTTTGTAATTCATGCTATACTATTGGTTAGAAAAATCTTGTATGCTTCTATCATTGGTATTTTTAGTCGAGATAGTTTAGTGAGCTATTTGTAATCTCTCTCTGAGATTCCTTCAGGACGAAAGCATAAGAAAATTGCATTCAAGGGAGAAAGAACTTAATTCCTGCAAACAAATTGATGATTGAGACCAGATGCAAAGGAAGTCTGACATTTCAAAAGAGGACGAGAGGTTGATCTACAAGAACTTGAGCTTCAGAGGGAGCAAATAGAGGATATGATTAAATCAACTTTTGATAATCTTGGTTGTATTGATTTAGAGGGAGTAGACCATATCGAGATGGACTCTCTCGTGTTCAAACAGTCAGATGGCTATGAATTATGAATGCCTATATGGGTCATGTGTAAATCATGAGGAAGTGACGTCTTCCAAATGATTATCACTTGTATTTGTAAGAGTTAGTGAAAGGTGGCGATCTTACAATAACTTGACCTTCTATTGCGATAGACATCGTGTGATGGTTGAAACAGATCACAATAGCTGATTTCCTACATGGTGAATTCAATTCCTTAAATAGACCATTGACCTTCTATTGTGATAGACATTGTGTGATGGCTGAAATAGATCACAATAGATGATTTCTTGCATAGTGGATTTAGTTTCTTAAACAGACCAGTGACCTTCTATTGTGATAGACATCGTGTGATTGCTGAAACAAATCACAATAGATTATACCTTGCATTAAGGATACATTACGTATGGAAATTTTTGAGTTATGGTGAATATCATGAGACTTGATGTTGGTAGGCCAATACTCTGAGTACATGGTGAATATCATGTGACTTGATATTCTGTGGCCATTACTCCTAATATTATGAGATGATATCTCTATAAACTCCGATATTACATTAAGGTAATATATCTTTTCACATTATTTTTGAGTACTTGGTGAATATCACGCGACTTGATATTCTGTGGCCAATACTCTCATTATCATGAGATGATATTCTTATGAATCTATGAGTTATGGTGAATATCATTCGACTTAATATCCCTAGTCAGACCATATCTTTGATATCACAGTAAATGATATCTTCTGATCCTAATCATGTGTTTAATCTTCCCTGGCTAAGAGGGAGTGTTGATGTTTTGTAGCTTCAGTCGGATAAACACTATGAGTCAATAGTAGTAAAGATATGTATATATATATTTAGTATATATGAGATGTGTATATACTAATATATATATATGTACAAATATTATATATAATCATAATTGTCATAATATAAACTACTTAATAATGATTAGACATGTCCCATGAGGGACATGTCTCTTCTTGGCTCATTCTCAATATAAATGCAAGAGATTGTTACATTTGGAAAACACATACAATCAGGAGTGCTATTACATTTGCAATGATCCTAAAAACCTTAACAGGATCTACCTTGGACATCTCTTGTAGTTCTCTCATTATGTCCTGCTAGGCTTACTCTTGTTCCTTGACATTTTTCAGCTCCTAAGCTATTTCCTATTCTTGAAGATCAACCTTTCATAAATATCTTTTGCTTTAACAATGAGTTTTAAAGTTTCATCTTTGATCTGATTTATCCATCCTTCAATCATCTTACCATAAGACCGATATTTATTTATATCCTCAACAACCTTTTTCTCAGTGATACCTTCAGAACCTATAAGTGCTCATGCAAAAGATGTTGTTGAAGGCTCATCAGAACAATCTATGATAGATTTGATTTAGGATGTCAAGACTTGCACTTGATTCTTGAGTTGGTCCTTTGTTTTCTTTTCCTTCTCTATTCTCTCTATGAATTTGACTGTAGATACTGTGAAATCATGCACGTCTCCCTCAATTGATGAAGGACCAAAATCTATTGTATCAATGCTGAAATTACCCATATTAGCCTCCGCAATGTTCCTTTTTGAAGTAGGTGTAGCAACTTCAACACACAGGTTGCCTGAAGATGGGTGAACTGCTAACCTTGATGTCACTTTGGTTTTGTCTCGGCTGTCTTTTGGAGCAATTTTGCAATTGTGTCCAATCCAAGAGTCAACACTTGGATGACTCTCTTCTTCTTTTGCAAACATTTTTGTAAGCATGAGAGGAAGAAGTTTGCAAAGGTTCTCCAATGTCAATGAATGGCGAGTTCAAAGTCATTGAAGGGCTGGGAATAAATGGCAACTAATCTTCAACTTGAGTAATATCTACCATCGATAGCTCAGATGGGATGAGGTCATTGTGAAAAGGAGATGCAATGATAATAGATGGTGAAATTTAAGGAATTTTATGCTCTTTATCACCAAGAGGAGGTTCCCGGAAGACTACACTCATTCCCTTTTTCATCTTCCCGAATTATGTTTGTCTTTCTTCCCTTTTTTTTTGATCTTCTTTATCTTACTATAAAGTCACTTTCACATGCCATAGTGAGATCTTTTGCTTTGTATGGGTCTTCATCACCACCATTGTTTCCTGAAGTGTCTTGTTGTGAATTCTTACCCGAGATGAGCTTTTGCAAATTGAAATAAGTCCCATGGCTATATGTTTTCTTTCTCAAAGTACCTTCTTTACTAGGAAGTCGAGTGTTTGTAGCTTCAAAAATTTAATTCTTTACCCACTCCTTTGTCCTTTTGATAAAAAATGTTGCTCTTTTATTTAGATTCTTCAATTCTGAGATCGACCAATCTGTAGGTGGTAGAGGAAGTAGTTGTATCTTCCCATAGGTTGTTCCCTTGCCAATTGTTACGGTACCCGCTTGGCGAGGCGTTGGAGTTTGCAGGTGGTTTTGGCAGTATGGTTGGTGAGGTATCTTGTTCCCCTTGGGCGAAGAGCACTTGTGTGCTCCTCAACTTCAAGTTGTATGGGCATTCCTTGATGGAATGTCCCAGTACCTGACAAATGTCATAGAATGACTTCTTTGGGAAGTGGCCTTTGTGTGATCTTCCACTTTGCAATCGATGCACCACAATTTGTTACTTTCCTTTGTGCTATCTTTTTCTACCTTTAACTCCATTTGCAACATATCTTTCTGTAGGCCTTGCACTATTTTACATTCTTCGTCACTGCTTTCTTTGGTTTTATAATCATCACTGACCTTTTTTCCCCATGATGTCTTACTCTCACTCTCTACGTCCATCGCCCGATTGTAGGCATTAGAGTATGAGGATGGAGGTACTACCTTCTTTTTTCTTTTTAGGGAGGGAATCAATCCCTCGACGAACCACTGCTTCTTCACGCCATAGGCTGGTTTGTTCTCCATCTTTTTGAGCAGTTCTCTGAGCCTACAATTGTATTCTTGTACGTTCTCATTCTTCCCTTGCTTTGTGTTTTGAATTTTTGTGACAATTTCATTATCATCTCTAAATAGTTCAAACTCTTCTTGAAATGCCTTCTTGAGATCATTCCACGTCGCCTTACTTTCGTTCAATAGGTCTGTATACCAGTTGATGGCAATTCCCCATAGTGTGGTAGGAAATGCCTTCAACCAATAATCATGGTCATCTTTTCCATTAGAGTCCCATATTGTTATGCAAGTCTTGCAATGGCGAATGAGATCCTCCGATCCATCTCCTATGAATTTAGGGAGTTTCTACTTCCCTGAGGGGTTTACCATTTTCTTCACTTGGTAGGTCCCATGTGTATTTGACTGGATTAGACTATTTTGCTCATGTCCGCATTCTTGTGCCTCTCTTGCACCTTTGACCATGCATGAATTTTCTACACGTTTGCCTTTTGCGTCTTCTACGCCTTGTCTACCTTCCTCGCTTTTGTACTCTCTCCTTGCCGGAGTCTTCGGCTTAGACCCTTCAATTCTCAGTTCCTCCACAAGGGACACGTTCCTAATACAATGCAAATTGATTTCAAAGATTTCGGCAACTTCAATCCAAAGGTTCCCTTCCCCTCTTTGTCACATATCGACTATATGGACGGATGCTAGTACTCTTTGTAGACTCGGAGTCACTGCTTGAAGTAGAGTGCACGATCTTGTTACTTGCCTGGTTAGTGAGATTTGCTTCGTCATTTGGGAGTGGCAGTTTTCTGGCAACCTCTTGCAACTCACTCCATGTACACGGTCTTTTCCCCTCCTGACTATGATTTTGATTGATACTTCGACTCCTACTTACTAGACTAATCGAGCCTTCGACGATTTCTCATAATCGCCATCTCCTCTCACTTTTCTCTCTTGG
This sequence comes from Chamaecyparis obtusa, assembly GCA_027943335.1. NCBI lineage: Eukaryota > Viridiplantae > Streptophyta > Pinopsida > Cupressales > Cupressaceae > Chamaecyparis > Chamaecyparis obtusa. Next base: position 109,141 of record BSBK01005874.1, on the reverse strand, counting down.
ATGGAGAGATCTCCTTACAACTCCTCCCTCCTCTCGAGTGTATCTAGTACGTCGGTCCTTATTTGGTCATAGGGGCATTAATTGCTAGGGGTACAGGTGTGCCAGTGTCCTGCTCTCCTTCCTCCATATGACTTTTCTTCGTATCGTTGTAGTATCTATTGTTGACGTTGCTCTCAGTTCCTTTCCTCACACTAGTCTTTCAAATCAATAAAATTTTGTGCCAAAAACCTTAGAATTCTCCCAAGAAGATTGCAGACCGCGTGGTTCACTGTGAGTTTTTCATACCATGCCTTCAAGGACCACTTGCTTCCGAGCTTCCCTCTGCACATATTGATCAATCGAAACTTCCCACAAGTATACCAAGTCTTGCGTGAAATGATCCTTTGGTGTTTCTTCTTTGTTGTCCTTGTCACTTTTTGTTACTAGCACTTGTTGTTCAAACAGTCAGCCCATTACTCTGCCATCTTGCCTATCTCCAGGTTTGATCAAGCAACAATGCCAGAATGTTTACTCCCTATAGTGAACACTTTAACTTATCGAGTAAATAGAAATATAAAAATGAACATATTCAATAAATTAATTCAGAAAAAACACATCAATATGGTAGAAAGATATCTTTATTATCAACATGTAACGTGTACAACAATAGAGTTACATAGTTCCCAATACAAGCCAGAAATATATAGCACTTGATGGTTGGTTAAGAGTGCCACCCATTAGCAACTAACAACTACCCGAGAACTACAATCCATTACATTGTCATTTATTAAACAAAATATTATTTATATTATTGGCAAAATTTTTGCCAACAAATAACATTAACTTATTAATTAATAATGTTAAAGTAAATTTTTTAACTTTATATTATTTTAATTTATTTAATTAAGGGACTATACCGGCACCGATAATAAAGTGAAAATGTTTTATTTAAATGAATGGGGACCTTTTGGACTTGGACACCGCGTTGGGATAATAAAGTTTTTTAATATAAATTTAAAAGGGTAAAAGTAAGGGGAGCATAGCTTTTGGGGAGATATAAAAGTTAATTTGAGAAGCTCATTTGATATGCTCGAGTTGATACTTTGGTATTCTTCTTTGTTGCAAGAACATGTCCTTCCTAAAGGCATGTGAGGATGAAATCCCTTACAGGCAACATCTTCCACTTTGGTGAGAGACCCAATCTAAAGGATTTTGGTGGTTTCATTCAGGAATCACATTGGAGCTTAATTGAGTTTTGATTCTGATTTCTTCTTCAATTTTCAAGGCTTCTTATTATTAGAGATCATTCATAGAATGAGATTGAGGGACATTGTGCTATTTGTAGTTTTTGGGGGGCATTTGAGAAGGTTGTACTCTATTTCTTGCTATTTGTATGGCCCAAGGGGTGGCATGTGCATTGGAAGAGGTGACAGATAGGATTTGAGGAGGTTTTATTGCTAGTTGGAGGCATTTTGGGCAGGCTCTATCATTCCACTCCTTTTGTGGCCCGTGGAGGTGTTCTTTGACAGTGACATCCCATTTCTACATAGCTAGTTAGTAGATTGTAGTGCCAGATTAGATTTCTTCATTGCTGCATTTTTGTAGGTATTCTTTAAATAGATTTGTGATGTCATTTCATGAATGGGGTTCTTCATATTTTTGAGATATATTGTACCTACAGTTTTGAAATTAAATCTTAGTTAATTTTGCCTTGTGGATTTCTTGAATATTGTAAATTTGTGAGTTATTTAATTGCTGCAAGTATTATCATCATACTAATATTCTGCACTCTTCTTTCTCCTATAAGCAATTGCAAATCCAAAACCAAAACATGATAAAAAACAAGGCAAAACAGAATTGCATATAACATAGAAGTCAAATGTGGCTTTCTTGACAATGCATTAGCCACTATGTTCTTCTTACCTTTGACATATTCTATGTCAAAATTGTAAGCTTGTAGCCTACCCATTTTTGTTTACTAAATTTATCATTTTGGCTAAGAAAATACTTTAGACTCTTATGAATTGTTTTCACCAGTCTTGAAACTCTGGTAGACTCGGCGAGTTGCGAGTTGGGTCACCCTCGGTGTGTGCAAGGACTCAGACATGGACTCAACCGAGTCTATGTGAGACTTGCCAGAGTTGTGAGTCACGTCACCCTCAATATGTGCGAGGACTTGGACTTGGACTCAACGGAGTGTACGTGAGACGTGTCAGACTCGTCCAATTTGAGTGAGTTCTATAACCTAGACTTGGTATACTCAATTTTTTTAAGGTCTCAAAATATCAATGCTTTTTTGGCTTATGACATACTCCCATAATTTACATTAAATACATTTAACTCCCCATTTTTGTCTTCAAGTTAGTCCTATTCTCGTTAGTAGAATATATACATGAAATATAATTTCAATGTCTTTTTCCTTTCTTATACTTTAAGTTATATTTCATGTATATATTGGCAAGATGTTTGAGAGTGGTTTCAAATCTCTAGGAGTTGTAATGCAAATTCTAGGTTTGAGATCTTATAAATATTTAGATGGTCAAATTTCAATAATTAGTAGGCTCCAATCAGCATTCTCTCTCTCTCTCTCTCTATATATATATATATATATATATATCTATATATATATCACTCACTTTATCTGTTGACATAAACTTAGTTGTCATTGGTAAAGTCATAGGCAAACATCAATCCCATTGGAACACCAGTACATCACACCGGTATTCATAATTGTGAACCAATAGACTAAACAAGAAAGCGGTGTACTTTAACCGGTCACACTTATACCGGTCTAGGTTTTTCCAACCGGTCATGGGATACACATAGGTAACAGATGACTAACCGGGTACAAGCACTTCACCGGTTAAATGCATGATAATCCGAACTAGATTATGCAGAGTGTTTTTAGTTAAACTGGAGTTAGCTTTTTCAGTGGAACTGAAGTTAGCTTTGTTTTATCTACGAGCATTTCGAGGTAAACTCGGGATCAGTTTGCAAGCTTTTATTGCATGCATGATTTATGGGTGAATTTACAGCTTGGCGAAACTATGAGATGTATTTTTAATAAGATTAATCTCTTATAAATACAGGTCATAGGACATTAAAGAAGTGTTGTTGAATATCAAGAGCAGTGTTACAAGACTCGGACTCGGCAAGCTGGATTCGGGCTCGGACTCGGCGCCCGGACTCGGCAAATTGAAAAACCCAAGAAATTCAAAGATTTTTAAGGATTTAAATCTTTTTCATGCATCATTCAATCAATTAACATCAAAGACACAATAATTGACAAAAATAGAAGCTACTTTGCATACATAGACAAGTTTACATCGATCACATAAGTATACATGCGAAGTGAATTACTGAAGGAAATAAGTTAATTGTTAAACAACTTAAACTAGTTAATAAATAACACCATTACAAATCTGAAATATAATATGATAAATAGTGTCACTGTCAAAGACTCAAAAGTCTACAATATCATAGAATATAAAATCCATGGAATCAAAAGTTCAAAACATATATGAAAATAAAAGGCTCTATGTCTTCCTGCGTTTATGCCGAAGATAATGGAAGATTCTGCAACCATCTTCTGTCCTTGTGTCTGAGGCTCAACCTCAATAGCATCCTCATCATCGTCACCATCCTCACCCTCATAATCATCATCATCCTCAGATCCGTCACTGTCAGTGTCAGCCTCAGGGTCCTCCACAAGGTCTCCTCGCGCTCTAGCCTCCTCCTGTGCTATTGCTATTGCCTCTGCCTCTCGATCCACCTTATCAACCCAGTCCAAGTCTTCATCACTGAAGACAGGATCATCAATCTCAATGTTCCACTAGGCCTATGAAGTAGATTGTGCCATCGTCGATCAATGACAATTGCATGTATAGGCCTATGAAGTAGTTTATACAAAATTCCATATGCCTGAAATTTAAATAATTTTTTTGAAATCTCAAAAATTAGAAGTTGCATCTTAACTCCTATGAAGCTGAAACCTATCTCAATCATCCTGAAATGTACCTAATTTCTTTATACAAGTATAACTTAAAGTATAAGAAATTAAATGTTATACTTGTATAAATAATCTTCAACGTATGAGAGCCAATTGATTTGCTGATTTTTTGTCTAAAACCCCTATATTCTTCTCCCAAGCCTTTTTCCTCTCTTCTAAGCCTTTCAAAATGATAGAATGACCCATTTTGGTCAAATAGAAGTCATATAAGCAAAAAGAAATCATTAAAAAGTATTAATGTTTTATGTTTTTACGTTTTTTTTGTGGCTGGACGCACCGAGTCCAGGCCATGGGACTCGGCGAATCCAAGGACTTGGTGAGTCCTGCAAACTCGCCCAGGACTCGGCCGAGTCCTTGAGCCGAGTCACCGGGCCTCGGCGAGCCTGGCTCGGCTCAGGACTCGCCGAGTCCCAAAAGACTGATCAAGAGCGTAGAGCGAAAAAAGAGCAGGAGAGCATAATTTTCTGAGAGGAGTCACAGTCACCAGATGTGAAAGGAAGAGAAAGATTCAATAGCCAAGAAGAGGAAAGGGTAACAGGTATGATCTGATTCGACATATAGTGTCATCATAAAATCATTGCTTTGAATTGTGAAGCATATTTAAATCCCTCAATCAGGGTGAACCCTAACAGGTTCTTTGTATAAATCCCTTTGTCGGGTAACATCTTTATTAGGTGTTCTAAGTTATCTTACAAGGCGATTCCTAACAGGGTCAAGATCCTAGCAAGTCTTCTACCAAATCCCTCAACCGGGTAGCCCTCTTATTAGTGCTTTCTAAGCCTCTAACAAGGCATCTTTATTACTGTAGTAGTGAAATTGTGGGTTCTATCCCACTGTGGTTTTTTCTTTCTAACCGAGGATTTCCACGTACATATGCTATGTTGACCTGTGTATTCAATTTATGTTTATGAATGTTGCAATATTCTTTAATTTCTGAATAAGTTAGAATATTTGTTTAGAAAGAAGTAGAAGAAATTGAAATTACTGATTCACCCCCCCTTTCAATAACCGGTTAGGATTAACAATTGGTATCATAGCATTGGGACTCAAGGATAAAAAGCTTAACTGCTTGAGTAAACGATTATGGAGGGTTATAGGTATCAAAAGCAACTTGAGGAAGCCAATGACATAATAGCCTCTCTTGAGAATGAATTGAGGAGGTCTCTTGCAAAAAGGAAAGAGTTGGCTCTGCAACTGAGTGAGAGCAATGAAACCATTGAGGAACTCTCTGGGTAGAGTGGATCTGATGAAGCAGAAGAGGCGGTCTCTGATCTTATGGAGAAAAATCAGAATCTAACTGATCAGATCTCCAATCTGAAAAGGGAGCAAGAATTAATGCTCTGAGAATGACTGAAATCATTGAAGACAAAAAGAAAGTTGAAGATGAAAAGAATAGTGCCCTAAAAGCACTATTGACTGTTGAAAGAGCAAGAGAACTGGTAGAAGATGTAGTAAAAGAAAGCGATGTTCTTGTATTACAACTTCAAGAAGACATGCAGAGCATAACTCAAGAGAATGTATTTATGCATAAGCACTTGCATGACAAAGATGATGCATGCAAAAGGTTGGCTATTGAATTGTATCAACTAAAGGAACAAATGAAAACTCTTGAAGAGAGAAATGAGACACTTAGAAGGTAAAATGAAAGCTCAGAGAAGGTTGATGAGCAACTGAGGGCTCAAAGAAAGCACAAGGATCCCACAGGACTTGGGTACATCGGTCAAAGAAGCAAAGAAACCGGTGAGTCCTCTGGAGACAAGCAAGGCAAGATGGAGAAGAAGCTTTAAGAAGACAAAGGTAAGAAGACTTTCAGACCCTCTTGCAAACATTGTGGCAAACCAGTTCATAAGTCTAATGACTGCAGTAATGCACTGGTAAAACCATTCACCTCTAACAGCTACTGCAACAACTATTACAAGTATGGTCACAGAACCTTTGAATGTAGGTCACGCTCCAATAGTGTGTCCAGTGGAAGCAGGGGAAGCTTTAAGGGATATTGCTATTCATGCAACAAATTTGGACATAAAGCGGAAGAATGCAGGTCCAAAACCATGGCATTCAAATCTCCACCGCGATCGGTATTCCACAAAAGGAATGTTAACCAGAGAACAACCAACTGTGCTACCTATGGGCCATCTGGCCATAGGAGCTCTGGACGTCACTCATCCATGGACAAGGAAAGAAGGGTCAATCCATGGAGAGGAACCAGAATGACTTGTTACAATTGTAACAAGATTGGGCATCTGGCCAAGGATTGCAGGAATCGGCCAATAAAAAAAGGAAAAGGTCTAGCCAAACCAGTCAAGAAGAACTTGTCCCCCAACAAGAAGGATGACTTGAGGAATAAGACCAAAAAGGAAGCAAAAAAGACTTGGTCAGTAAAAGGGACAAAGAGTTCAGTTGAGGAAAAATCTGAGGTAAGGTCATGATCTGCAGATGGTGATATCTCTTCAGCAAATTAAGCCTAATGGCTTAATGGGGAATAGGTAGCCAGCCTACCGTTCCCAGAGGAACTGAGGAGCTGTGATCACACCCAGTCAAGAAGTGCAACCCGGAAGGAGTCATCGGTCTAACATACAAACCAAACAGGTAATTGTTGTTGAAGTAGCAAGGTGAACATTGCAACCAAGGATATGTGAACAGGTAACAAATTTGCGGACTGGTTGTCAATGGAAAAGTTAAGTAAGGGTAATTAATATAGTAACCGTTAACAAAAGTTACCGTTTGCTAATTACCGTTACGACCTAAGTCTATAAAAGGGAAAGTTGATCACTCATTTCACTTTACATTGCGAATTGTGGTTATTCATTTCTTAAGCTTGGGTGATCTTTTCTTGCTTTGATTTACGTTCTTTGCTTAGCGAATTCCTTGAATCCTATCAAGAACTTTCTGTGTAAACTGGTCTAATACAATGGCATCTTCTTCTTCTGTGGTTAACCTAATCGGTGCTAACCAACTTGATAGACTAGTTTATGATATTATGACAATATAGAACCGAGAGAATGATATGATGGGAGCTCTATCGTTAATGCCTGAAAGAGTTTTGATGACTGAAGATGTAACGACGTTCATCCACAACAAGCAAGAAGAACTGGGTGAAACATTCATCCAGAGTGAATACCTTTCACTCTGTGAAGACGTAAAGCTTCAATCCAAATACGTGAAGCTTGAGTCATCGGGTTTGATTAATGGAGTGAGATATCCAACTGTGTTTCGACCAGATTGGATTAGACTTGTTCTAAGCAGGGTTCACGAACCAGGAATGCGGCTTGCGAAAGGCATGGTCACACCAATAACTAAAGAAGATTTACGCAGGGTGACTCGGTATAATGACAAAGGGGGAGCTCTTACCCTAAGAATGATAGCCAATGCAGAAGTCACACCATTGACGAAGTCAAGGTCTGGTAGTCCGTTGATGACTGTAAACGACATTGAAGACGAGGGCGTTCGGTTTGCATCAGCGGTTATCAGTTACAAAATATATCAGTCGAGCAACCTAAATAGCGTACTGGGAGGAGCTATACACGTCGCGCATAGGATTATGCATGACAATGCGCAATATGATATATGCACTATGTTGAGAGGGCAGATCTTCGAAAACCTAAAGAAGCTTGGTTTGGTAAAGAAGAAATTTCTCAAATTCGGAATGTTGCTGATATGTTTGTTTTTCTATTATCAGAATTATTTTCCAGGCATAGGCAAGGTTACGTGGCAAGAAGATAAATCAGTTATGGTTCAAATAGGAGAATTAGCAAATAACCTAGGAAATCGATTCAATAAAATTATGACCGATTATTTCGAAGCCTTTCAGCTGAGAATGCATAATAGGGAAAGAATTCCCTCAACCATTGTTGAACAATACAAGGATGAGGTGTGCTTTCTGTTAAGCATTGATCATTGTATGATCCAGGCTGTGGAGCCAAGGACTAAGTAAGCATTGGAGCTCGGTTATGAGATCTCTACCAAGGTAGCAAAGGCATATGTTGATGCACTACAAGATAGTGACCTAGATCTCTTTGCATATCGATTTGGCACCTATGAAGAGATTCAGGATAATCTGAAGAAAAAGACATCAGTAAAGGAACCAAAAAAAGTGTATGTAAAGAGAACTCCCACACCTAGGAAGAAGAAGCCAGTGGCAGAAGAACCCAAGGTTCAAAGGAAAAGGACTTAGCAGGCGTCCAGTGCTCAAGGTGAGGAACCGGAAGAAACAGAGACTGAAGAAACAACTACTCTTCATAGAATGAGAAAGATCGGGAAACTGATAAAAGAGGATGCACCAAGAGCAAGAAAACCAACCATTGATGAAGTGGTTGAAGGCATAAAGGAGACAGGTAGATTGGGATCAGTGGGAAGGAGATATGAAGTTAGTAACGAAGAAGATAAGAGAAAAATAGAAGAAGTTGTAGTTTACTGTATTCACAAGTTCAATTATACCCCCACTAAACTTCACAAAGTAATACCTAATGATCTATAGGAGATAATAGAAGGAAGATGGAAATCTTCAATAAATAAAGAAAAAGAGCTGAGGATAAAAGCTCTACTTGAAGTTCAGAATCATCTTACTTTGGAAGAAGCAACCAATCAAGCTGATCTCTACAAACAAAGTTTCAAGATTAATAAGAGAATTAGTCAGGTGTTGATTGGAGAAGTGGACAAAGTGCATGAAGGAGTTGCAACATGGACAAATCTTCTCCAGCAACAACATCAAGCGGAGGCTGAATGCCAGAAGACCACAGAGCCATCGGTGATTGACACTAGAAATGGAAAAGGCATACTGGGAGTGGAGATTCTGGTCACGACAAAGATTTCAATAGAACCGGTCATTGTTGATATCACTGGAGACATAGGTGGTGATCTCACACCACCAACCCTACTTGCTTCCCCAGTTAAAGGTAAGCTAGAACCTTAACTGTAGATAATATAGTAGATGCAATAATGGATTTTGGTGAAGTGTCAAATGTTGCTAAATGGTTCAGTGTTCTACTAGAAGAGGATAAGCAAAAAATAGAGATTGCTCTATTTGAAACCTTTTTAGATTTCAACAGAAGCCCTAGGGACTATAGGCCTTTCTTTCCGCCTGAATTGAGTCAAAGGCTAATGGCTAAATGGAGAACTAGTTTAGCATCGAACAATAAGATTATAAGGGAAACTTTGACACAAGTTAGACCAGGTCTTAGTGAAGAGACTATAAAACTTCTGATGGAAGTGTCACTAAATTTGGACACAAAGAATAGGGTTGCCAAGATAATAAATGGACAGGATAAAGATGTGCATGAAGATTCTCTAGATTTTTGGCTACAATATGACTTCAGCACTCTCAAGTCTACAGGTCCACAAGACATCTCACAGGATAAACCTGAAAAAAAGTTGGTACCACCGGTACAGTTCACAACTGGTGAACAACCAACAACCGGTGAGAAGGAAGTTCCACCTGAACAATTCACTTCCAGTGAACAGGTAAATCTAGGAGAACAAGTTCAACCAGAAGATCAACTACAAGGAGAGTCATCAGAAAAGATGACTACTGAAAAAGGAATAGATGAAGAAGAAATTATTTTGATTGATCAATAGGTTGCTGAAGAGAAACAAAAAGAGCAACCATCGGAAGAGGAAGTCCATCCTGAAGGAGTACAACCAGAAGGGGAAGTACAACCAGAACAAGAGGTACGACAAGAGGAGATACCTCAACAACACGAGGTGCCTGTTAATGAAGAAAAGGAGAAGCCTGCAAAAGAACAACCTGCACAATAAAGTAGACAGGAGGAACTAGTAGATGTTCCCAATACATCTTCATTAGAGATTAAGCTAACTTTTGCAACAGATTCAGAAGCTAAGAAAAGCAAAGTTAGTGAAAGAGTGGTTGACATAAGCAAGATGTCAACAAGACAACTAAAAGAGCTCACTAAGAGAAAACAAGATATGGCTCTCTCTAGTGTAAGAAACATCTTGTATAATTTTGTACCAGATACAAATATAGATGAGGATGAACCTGTAATTGATCAATTGGAGATTCTAGAGCAAGCAATTGAGGAAGATGTCACTGACCCAAAGACAATTGCAATTGATCACTATGAGAAGAAGCGAGTAGAAATTCTTCACAAATAGGTTGAAGAACTCAAAGTCATTGTATCTACAAGCACCGGGGAGCTACTACAACAGATACAGGATGCAGGAAGATTGATCACTAGGACTTCAAACTTTGAAGACTTTGTTAAAGATATAACTGAAAGAACAGTCGAGACTACAGAAGAGATAAAGGATCTATCATCCAAATTTGATGCGAAAAACTCTTCTGCAACTAAGTACAGCCGGGAGCTGACAAGTCTTCCTCTCATCTTAAGGAAGGCATCTGAAGAAAAGACCAAAAGAATCCAAGATCTTATTAGATTCTAATTGTTCCTTACACCAATTTTTGATCTAATGCAGACAACGACAACCGATGTAGATAGACTGATCAAGGAAACCTGATTACAAAATTGTGGAAGACATGGAAAATATAATTGTCTCACTACAAGCAGCAAAGAAGAATTTGGATTATGTAACAGGTATATGGAAGCCATTTCTTGATTCTGCGAAGAAAATATATAAGGATATCTTCAATAAGTTACAGTTATGATATGTATACATGCAAGGAGTAACAACCCTTTGACCTGTGGAGGCAAAAGGGGAAGAGAAGATACAAAAGAGATGGAGTACAAATACAGATGAGAAGATCAGATACAGTTGAAAGAACAGAGAAGAAAGAGATGACAGTGTGTGTCAGAACATGCTACAGGTAGACAAGGAGATCTACAAGGGAAGTCTATAGGAAGTGTGTATTGATATGTTTTGCCACCAATGCCAAAGGGGAAGATTGTTGACATAAACTTAGTTGTCATTGGTAAAGTCATAGGCAAACATCAATCCCACCGGAACACCAGTACATCACACCGATACTCATAATTGTGAACCAATAGACTAAACAAGAAAGCGGTGTACTTTAACCGGTCACGCTTATACCGGTCTAGGTTTTTCCAACCGGTCATGGGATACACACAGGGAACAGATGACTAACCAAGTACAAGCACTTCACTGGTTAAATGCATGATAATTGAACCAAATTATGTGGAGTGTTTTCAGTTAAACTGGAATTAGCTTTTTCAATGGAACTGAAGTTAGCTTTGTTTTATGTACGAGTGTTTCGAGGTAAACTCAAGATCAGTTTGCAAGCTTTCATTGCATGCATGATTTATGGGTGAGTTTACAGCTTGGCGGAACTATGAGATGTATTTTTAATAAGATTAATCTCTTATAAATGCAGGTCATAGGACATTAAAGAAGTGTTGTTGAATATGAAGAGCGTAGAGCGAAAAAGAGGAGAGCAAAATTTTTTGAGAGGAGTCACAGTCACCAAAGGTGAAAGGAAGAGAAAGATTCAACAGCCAAGCAGAGGAAAGGGTAACAGGTATGATCTGATCAACAGATAGTGTCATCATAAGATCATTGCTTTGAATTGTGAAGCATATTTAAATCCCTCAATCAGGGTGAATCCTAACAGGTTCTTTGTATAAATCCCTTTACCGGGTAAATCTTTATTAGGTGTTCTAAGTCCTCTTACAAGGCGACTCCTAACAAGGTCAAGATCCTAACAGGTCTTCTACCAAATCCCTTAATTGGGTAGCACTCTTATCAGTGCTTTCTAAGCCTCTAACAAGGCATCTTTATTACTGTAGTAGTGAAGTTGTGGGTTCTGTCCCACCATGGTTTTTTCCTTCTAACCGAGGGTTTCCACGTACATATGCTGTGTTGACCTGTGTATCCAATTTATGTTTATGAATGTTGCAATATTCTTTAATTTCTGAATAAGTTAGAATATCTGTTTAAAAATAAGTAGAAGAAATTGAAATTATTGATTCACCCCCCCCCCCCCTCTCAGTAACCGGATAGGATTAACATTATCTTCTCTGAACTCTGTACCCATCTCTCCCTATTATTCTTCCTCTATCCACTCTCTCTACCTCTCTATCTTCTCTCCCCCAAGATCTAGACCTATCTCTCTACCTCTCTCACCCTTAGACCCTCATGAGGGGTGCTACCCTCAACCTTGTTTTAGTGTTGCCCCAAACCCCCATCAAACTATAAGTCTAAGCAAGTAATAGGCCAATGATAAATCACGACCATACAAATCTACATAAAGCATATCCCTTGTAAATCTTTGCATATTCTTAATTTAAAAAAATATTATGGTTGCTACATCATCTAGGATATACCTTAGACGCCTTCGTAGGAAGGATGTAAGTTCCTCTAAGCCACAAACTTTTAGTTATTGTTTTGATATTTGTTTGGAGCTTTTGATGTCATAGATTTCATATTCCTTGAGTTTTGTATACATTTGACAATTTTTATATATACTATGTATGCATTTTTGGATTTGATTGTGTGTGATTTTTGGTATCGACGTTTCGGATCACACTCCGTGATCCATCATCAAGAATAGAGAGAGTGCAAGAATTGTGAAATCTATTCCTGATGATGGATCATGGAGTGTGATCCGAAACGTTGATACCAAAAATCACACAATCAAATCTAGAAACGCATACATAGTTAAAATGGATTGTGGAAATCTGATATTATTAATTTTTATATATCTAAGTGTGTTATTTCCTTAAGCTACAGTTTGTGTTTATGCAAATGTGGTTAATGTATACTTGTGCATGTGATCAAACTAGCTTCTATTTGATGATGTTATTATCTTTAATGTTTATTTAATAAAGGGTGCATGAAAGAAATTTTAAATCCTTAAAAATCTCTGAATTTCTTGGGTTTGTCACTTTGTCGAGTCTATACTTAGTCTTTTCATTGAGTCTGTGTTGAGTCCAAGTCTCATAACTATGGTTTTCACAACAAATTTTCCTCCAACCAGATGCTGTTTAGACTTAGCGAAAGCGTGCATGATGGCTAACATTTCTTTATCATTAATGGGGTAGCTTCTCTCCACTCCTCTCAACTTTGTACTCTTGAAGTCAATTAGATGTTTATTTTGTATCAATACAACACCAATTCCTCCCCTTGAAGCATCGCATTCAAGCTCAAAAGGCTTTCCTGAGTTTGGTATGGCCAAAACAAGACGAGCTTGTCGACTTCTTAAGTTGATCAATTCAGTCCATGGATATGACCCTTTTTTATCAAATCAATAAGAGGAGAAGCCAGTTGTGAAACCCCCTCACAAACCTTTTGTAGAAGCTACATAAACTAAAGAAACCTCTTAAATGAGTGAGAGTCTTTGATGGTGGCCAATACAAGATGGTTTGAATCTTCTTGTGATCAACTCTCACACCCTAGTTTTACTATATATTAGAATGTCATCAAAGAATACTAAAACAATTTTTTAATTTTCTAAGTTGTTGATTAAAGACTTGGTTCATGCAAGTTTGAGATGTTGCAAATGCATTAGTCAAGGTGAAAGGCATTACTAAGAACTCATAATGTCCAAAGTGACATCAAAATGCAGTTTTATGGATGTCTTCTTCTCTAACTCTGATTTGGTGATATCAAAATCTTAAATCTATTTTGGAAAAATAGACTACACCATGCAATTCATTGATTGGATACTGATTCTTGATGGTATTTTTGTTCAAAGCATGATAATCTGTGCACATGCACATAGTTCCATCGTCTTTTACTAGAACCACAAAAGATGCAAAGACACTTTTCCTAGGGTAATGTGTCCCACCTAGAGGAACTCCTTAATAGATTTTTCTCTCTTATGCCTTTGGTATAGCGATAAAGAATGGTTATGATAGAACTTGCTCCTTCCAACTCAATCACGTGCTCTATTCGCCTGTCTAGTCATATTTCAAGGTATTCCGTTGAAAACTTTGTTGTGCTTATCCAAGAAATTTTGAACACCAACGTGATACTCTCTTATTTTCTCAAATAGTAGGTAGGCATGATCAAGTGTTAGGTTGCTGACTCTAATTGGTCATGACGATGTAAACTCTCCATTGTTTTGGTTGTAACAATACTTGAAGTGTTGTTGGGCACCCCTCAACACCACCTTTGTACCATCAACATAGAACTTGATTTCCATGGTTTGAAAACTTTGAGTATGCTCTCCCAATGAGCGAAGCCATTATACTACTAATACAACATAGTGTCTCCTATGCTCACCACATAAATGTTGTCCTTCACTTCAAAGTTTCCAAGTAAGAGGATCAACTTAGGAATCCTCCTAGTGCATTGAAGAATAAAGCATAATTTCTTCCCCGTGAATTCATTTTGGCCTCTTCATCCAACTTAGGCAGTAAACTCTTTGGTTGATGGTAGGTTTCTGAAATGACTTTTTGGACATTAAGCTCTTCTTTTGAAACTTGTTCTTCGGATTAGTAGATTTGAGAGCTAGGGCCCTTTTAATCACCTCTTATAGAGATGTAGGCTCAAAGACTTTGACCAAGCCTCTTAAAGTCTTGTCAATCCTTATATGAACGACATAACCAATTTCTTTTTATGGCATCAAGGACCATAATAGAAAGCTTTTGGAAATTAGTAATGTGATTTTCAATATTGCCATATTGCTTGAGTTGGGCCAACTCAAAAAAATGCACCTCTTAGTCCTTTTTATCCAACCTCTCCATCAATTTCTTAAAAACTCATCATATGAGTTTATGAGAGGGTGGCGTTGAGTCACTAACCTATGGTACCACCACTCATGGGAAACTCCTCTAAGATGAAGAGTAGAAAATTTAATGACCTCATCCTCTACCATATGTCTTAGGGACAAGAAAGAATCCAACTTCTGAATCTATGCATGAGTTATGCTCTTTCCACTTCCATCGAATGGGGAAAGTGTTAGTTTTCCCAATGCATTCTAGTAGTCCTTTTGTTGAGTTTGGTGCCTCTATTCTTGTCTAGTCACACTTATATATCTCTTCTGATTTATGAATTGATTGATGAACAACTCATTCCGAAAATGTTGAGGAAGAGCTTTGTACTCAGCCGAGTCCTGGCAAGACTCTGCAAGTGCTGAGCTGAGTCAGGGCTCCAGAGTTTTTTTGGCCTTTGGACTCTGACTCAACCGAGTCCTAGAGATTCCTGCCAGGACTCACCAAGTCCATGAACTCTCTTGACTCGGCGAGTCTCGTGGATAGGACTCTGCCGCCGCCAGTTGGGCCATAACGTAAAAAATAAACATTTTTAAATTATTTTTAATGTTTTTTTGGCTTATATGATCATATTGCAATAGCAAGTTCCAAAAATTTGAAATGATGATTCCCAATAAGGCAATCAACATGGAGTAGTAAAAAATGTCTTGCATGTAGCAGGTATAAAACATAACAATTTGTCTATAAAGCAGATCACAGATAGGATTTCACCAAAAAATTTGCCAAAAAAGCAGTGTCATATCACAGACTCTAATCACAAAGTCCTGGAACTAGGTATTAGAACAACAGTATCAAATTTGAAAGCATTCCAACAAATAAAATGCTTTCCTTTAAAGAATTGGACATCTCCATAACAATAAAAGAACAGTTTTATGGTTTGTGAAAGATTGAAAAATAATGTCTATTAAATTGGTCATTTGACAAAGTTAAAAGATGATGACATTTGAGCAATTATATACTTGATATCATTCCAAAAATTCATCATGATCTTTCTGATCTACTAAGAACAAAAAATTTAAGCAAAGCTGTTATGAAATAACTTGCATGGTAGAAGAATATAATATGAAATATGATGTAAACACTTGATAATAATATGCCACTTCAAGGGAGCAACCTCATAGTCCACTTCAAGGGTGACACCACCAATAGTCTTCAACATGAACACAATACTCAACATGATGATAATAAATAACCTATACCTTCTATACAATTTTAGTTTAACTTATTTCCTTCAAAAATTCGCATTTATACTTGTGTGATCAATGTAAGCTTGTGTATGTGTGCAAATTAGCTTCTATTTATCTCAATTATTGTGTCTTTAATGTTAATTGACTAAATGATGCATGAAAAAAGTTTTAAATCATTAAAAATATTTGAATTTCTTGGGTTTTTCAATTTGCTGAGTCCGGATGCTGAGTCTGAGTCCAAGTCTGAAATCAGCTTGCTGAGTCTGAGTCTTGTAACTAGGGTGTGCTGTAATTTCGTCAACTATTAGCACTTCAGCTTCTGGCCTATGAATTTCTCTTCTGGTAAAGGTTGGCTGAAATATCCTAACAGTAGAATCCATGGTGATTATCGTGGACTGATTTGCATTGTTTCTATTTTGATTTGTAGTTTTCTATGTACCTTCACGACCATTCTATTTTCGAGGTATATGTTGGTTCATTTTTGTAATCAACCATGCCATCATGTCCACATCACATCAAATTTTCTTTCAACACTCTTGTAAGGATTAACACCCATTTTAATCTCTTTGCCTTTATCCGCTCTGTTTTTCTCTTCTACTTTTGGAACACCCTTTGGGGTTTGATTTTCAGTACTATCTTCAGGAATTGATTGCTGGACTGAATTATGAGGAAATTGAAACTGTTTTTTTTAACTCTCTGATAGTATCTATTTTCCCCGTCTGTTAGGAATTCATTTTAGTGTTCACATGGGATACAGTGTGTGAGGTAAAGTAATAACTCACATAGTAATTATGTGTGTTAGTAATTTTAAATTATCTGTTAGATTTGTTAATCATACATAGAATAAATTGTTGTACGGGAGTATGTTTGTTTGAGTTGTGAAAACAACTCTAATAATTAGTGAGGTGTTCCTATAATGTAGGAACCCAAATTCCTATAAATATATAATAGTTTAGTGAACAAAGTGTGTGGAATATAGAACATATTATTTGTCTTTAATTCTTGCACCTCCCATTTATCTCTGCCCATATTTCTAATACTGTCATTGGGATGTGTGAGATGACAAACTCTGCATTATAATATTAGCCCTAAAATCACAAGTTGGCAAGATCACCAGCTTTTACACCATTGTCCCAATCAACCCTACTTTTTAGTTTTTTTTTTTGCAATATAGAAAATGTATATGCAATGTCTTCAACACTCTCTGATCACCTAGATCTCAAAGTGGGCAAGGTGAGAGCATGCAATGCTTCCAACCACACAACTATATTTAAATGAATGCAAGTACAGGATGATATGGAGGCAAACCGTACATAACGCATAGGCAGCTAGGTTGGCCAAATCAACGCCTCTTTGGCAAACTACATAAAATGACAAGCAGCAGAACCAGCCTTCTCAACATTCCAGTAGACTACGTGAATGCAATGCAAGCCGCTGGTAGAATGTCTAAGTTTGACTCACATAAAAATGTTCAATAATGCCAGCTTGTTCAATACCAAACAAGCTGAGTGATATGTTATAATAATTGGCAGTAAACCATTCCGTTATACAATGTGCAAAGCATGCAAATTAAACCCTTTGGTGGTTAAACTTAAACCTTTTAAAGTTTACAAGATAGGTTTGACTGCATTAAAAAATGATAAAATAACCTAAGGAGCTACTTCAGTATGATTGATATAATATTTTGATCAAAATTAAATGTTGCTGCAATTACAAAATTACATTAAAGAAACTCAGGAAACGTAGACAATGAGCTCTCACCAATCATACACTGAAATTCTATTGAAATACACATGGAACGGCTGATGTGGACTGCTTAAATTAATCTCAAAACTCAAATACAATGCTGTGAATTCCCTGTGATTGATAAACACAAAATAACAAGTCTGAAAAACAGAACTAGCACTTTGGAAACTTGCAAAGAGTGTCCAGCGCACTACTCAACATGCATAAACTGAAAAATACTCCAAGACAAACCAGAACTGAACCAAAACACCATGAACACAATGGACATTAGACAGAATGAGAAACCAATCACTTTGCAGGTCTGGAACTGAACTTAATGCTACTAGTACAATAGGTGAGCAGAGCACCAAAAAAATACCACCAAAATACTTCAAAGTCCACCTCCAAGATGTTGGCATTAAGGAATGGTAACCGGTAAGCATGCAACTGGTACATGGCAATAGTGGTATTCTCATTGATTGGCAAAAGAGGTGTTGACATTTGTGACTGAGGACATCAGTATTGGATCTGTGAAGCAAGACAGATACAGCTCACAACAACAAGTAAGTGCGAGGAGAGACTCGTTTGGCAACCGGTGACACTATACAAGGAAGAAGAGACTATATCTGCTCATTAAAAGCAACCGGTCATTAAGCAAGATGCAATTGGCAACCGAGGCAAAGATTCAACCGGTATCGACTACGCAACTGAGGAATAGATGCAACCGGTATAGACAAAGGAAGGAAAGGTGACAAGTCAATGCTTTTACTTGTGCACAGTTTTTGGTGTTCTATACCGATCAAGTGAAGACTTCAACATAATAGATGAATCGGGAAAGTCTTAGTCAACTGTTTGTTATCTAACTCCTTGACCGAGATCTACTACACTAAATCCGATAGACTTTGAGTTGTAAAGATGATCGGTACAAGGCGCGATTGAAGGTTTTAATGCTGGAGTTTTTGGCGTTAAAACATGGAGTTATCTCTTGCAAAGGAAAGCTTTTTGACACGCATCATTGTTTTCTTTCATTAAAACAGATAAAGCAGAGCATGCATCGGATGTTTCCTCAGTGAACTAATACTCTACTGGGTGATGGATCCGAAGATGACCTTTAAACAGGTCGTGCATGAAAAAAGCAATTAGGGCAAGAAGTCTATATATTCTGTTGTCTGGTGAGAATACAGTTTGCCCTCATTCTGCCAAAGTAAAGAGTGAACTTGTATGTTGAAGAAGCTAGGGTAAATAGAAAGGTGAAGAGAGAAGACTGTGCAGAGAAGCACAACATAAAAGGAGAACATACCTGTGGTGACCAGTAATGTTTCTCAGTTGAGTATAACAGAGATCTTATCAGGCTATGCAAAGCCATTTCTAAAGGGTCAATCTTTCTATTGTTCTCTAACAATTACAATAGCTAAATCCCAATATTTTGGGTGGACATTAACAGGTCCCTTGTACTAAATCCCTTAACCGGGTGACATCTATTTAAGTGTTCTAAGTCTTTTAACCAGGCAGGCACTAACAGGGTTTATTGTATCAAATCCTTTAACCGGGTCGCATCTAACAGTGCGTTGTAATCCTTTAACAGGGAACGCTCTTAATAGGGCGCACTTCAAAAGAGTGCAAAATTTGTGAGGTTTCCTCACACCATGGTTTTCACTTGATTTGGGTTTCCACGTGATAAATATAGTGTTGCTTTGCAGTTGATTGCTTGCTGCTATTCTTATGTTAGAATCTATTTTGCTTATAGTAGTAGTATATTACATCAGATTTGTTTTAAAGTTTTATAGGTGTTGATTCACCCCTCCCCTCTCAGCACCGGTTGGGATTTTCAATTGGTATTAGAGCCGTTGGTTTCTTTTCTTTACTTCTTAACCGCAAAAAGGAAAAAGTCAAGATGATGAGAAAGGAAGGACCAAAGTTTTCAAAGGAAAACTTCACTCTGTAGTGCAGCAGAATGAAGCTATACATGAAGACCACTGGAGATCAATATTGGACTCATGTAACCACTGATTAAAATGAACCCACCGGTACCCTTACTCCTGATGAATTAAAGATCAAGACAAAACACACAGCTGCCATGGACATGATAGTCAGCACGCTACCAGACTATGTTTATGCTGAGATTGAAAATTTGGATACTGCTCACAAGATGTGGGCTAAGCTACAACTAGTATATGGAGGTGACCCAAACGTACAAAGAGCTAAGGTTGAGAGCTTCAGAGGAAAGTATGATGACATGAGGATGAATGAAAGAGAAGACATTGAGCAATACAGCAACCGAATCAAAGAAGTGATCAACTCCATCAAAAGCACTGGAGGAAAACTCAGTGAAGAGGAGGTGGTTAGCAAAATATTGAGAACACCCAAACCTCAGTATGCCATCAAGATCTCTGCCATTCAAGAGCTCAGATCAGTGACCACAGATCAAGTCACTCTAGACTCCCTAATTGGTAAGTTGACTACTTTTGAATTAAGCAATTTTGATAATAGCTTACCCATTCAAGAAGTTGCTTTCAAGTCTTCTGTTAATACCTCTTCAACCAAGAAAGGAAGAGAAACCGATAACAGCTCTACTGGTAAGATTGGAAGTCTTGTTGAGAATCTGCTCTCAAAAGAAATGGAGCAAGATGAGTTTGAAGCACCCATCGCTAGAAGATTTCCAGAGGAAAAGAAAAATACAGAGGAAAGCTTCCTCTAAAATGTTTCTCTTGTAATAAGATAGGACATATGGCTGCAAGATGTCCAGATAATGACAACAAAGATGAGCAACCGATTCAAGAATAAAGCAAAAAATGAGTGCTACCTTGCAGAAGGAGTCATAGACAATGAATCTGAAAACTTTGAAGATCCAGAAATTGCATTTGTGGCAATAACAGAAGAGAGCCCAATGGTAAGTGAAATGACACTTATCTCAAGATCTCATCAGCATGATGATTGGATCATTGACAGCGGATGCACTCACCACATGACCGGTGACAAGAACAAGTTCATCAGCTTAAAGCTCAATGATGGTGGATCGGTGACCTTTGGAAATAATGCTCCCTTTGCTATCAAAGATAAAGGCTCTATTGCACTCAGCAACAATGTTGTTTGTGAAGATGTGTACTGGGTAGGACTTCGGTACAACCTAATGAGCGTTGCACAACTAAACAAGGGATTCCTGTTGGAATTCGGCAAGGTTCTTGTGTTGTCAAGAACCAATCTGGAGCTCATATTGCAACCGGTAGACAGAGCAAAGGGAACCTGTTCTACCTGGACTCAATGGAAGGAGTCTGTCTCATTGCATCAGTCAAAGGAGAATCAAGCAAGATTTGTCTTGTATCCAAAGAGGACAACAACTAGTTGTGGCACAAGAGGCTCTGCCACATAAACTTTGACAGTATTGTCAAGGTGAGCAAGAAGAAATCAATAAGAGGACTCCCTGAGATCACAAAACCTGACAGATGTATTTGTAAGGATTGTCAGTTAGGAAAACTGACAGGAACAAGTTTCAGTAGTAAATCCTTTTCTATTGAAAATGTTTTGGATCTCGTGCACACAGATTTGTGTGGACCAATGAGAACAAAGAGCTACAATGGAGACCAGTACTTCATGCTTTTTGTAGATGATTTCTCAAGAATGATGTGGACACTCTTTCTCAAAGAAAAATCAGAGGCGTTTCACATGTTTAAAGTCTACAAGGCTCGAGTGGAGAAGGAGACCGGTAAGAGCCTAAAGTGTCTGAGATTGTAATGACCCTTACTCTAAAGTCACTGAAACTCTCAAAACTGAACTTGGAAATTTTGTCAAACACTTGGTATGTAACTGATTTGGGCTGCGGTTAGAGTTATTTGTTGTGCAACAAACCCACGAATACAATACTAATATTGAATGCAATGTAATGAACAAAATAGTACCAGTGTCAACATTCAAAATATGGCAACTTTCAGTTCTAATATCTCAGAAAAATAAGGACTGGTCTAATACCTATGCATTTGACAATATGAAATCCCAATGTGCAACTTTCACAAGTGAACCCAACCACTGATTATAACAGCAGATTACAATGTTGGATTATGCATGTGAGTCTGATTTCAACAGCTAATTGATTGTATTACTATATCAGAATTTAGAGGACTGAACTGTGCATATAGGACTGGACTGGAAATGTAAACATATGACTGTCCTATCATATCAGAATAAGGAAATGATTCCAACTATGCATTTCTATACATCTATGCATTTCTAAACATTGAAACCCTTGATTATGCAATGATATTATCCAACTATCCTGCTACAATTCTGGGACTGTTTATTTGCCCAGTCTGGACTGAATATAACAGTTAATGTTTGTCCACAGAATTTTACAAAATTGACATAAACTTTCAGTACAAAATGAACCTGGTTTCGAAGCCCCTTTGAAGACCATTAATGTGATGATGCCAAACGCTGCTGACGACCTCCAAACAGCCCCAAACGGATCCCAATTTGCAAACTGCTGTCACCACTGGCAGGGCCGTACCTGTACGGCTAGGGCGTCAGCTGTAATAAAAAAACGCTGGGGTTTTGGGTCCCCCAAAACCATGTAATATGGGCGCCCAGGGTTGTATTATAACCCCCTAAAATTATAAAATACTCCGCCAAGCCAATGAAGAGATATGAGTAAAAACGTGGTTTCAAACCCTGGACTGGCAGTCTGAATATGTGCCTCTGTATAAAATAATTGCAGAGATTTTAAGGCTCCAAAAAGGCATGAACTTGGGCGCCTAGGGTTAGGTAGTAACCCTACCAAAGCACCAAATGATTCTCCAAAGGGTTGAGAAGATATGAACAATTTATTGGTTCAAACCCTGATTATGGCAATTCTGAAAATGATCACATTCGTCTTCAATCCTTTGCCAAATTGATTCACCAATGCCAATGATGAATTTCAAACCTTATTCCAACAATTGCAAACCCTTCAAACAAGTTCTCAATGAAGCACAATTGAGATGGCTGAGTACCAACTCCAAAAATGCAATAATTCAAGCGATATTTCACACCCTCAAAATTGCCAATCTAGGGGAGTGACTCGTTCCCAAAGATCGAATAATAATTTGCAAATCCAAAAGATCACAAATGTCTTCACAATGAAGAAGTAGAAGAGACATCAAATCAAGCATGTCCAAATGAGAGGCCTAGCCCTCTATTTATTCACTTTTCCTGGAACTTCTAGAACTCTCCTTTATAAAATCTCATTAAAAAACACTTTTTATAATAAAATAATATTATAAATCAAAAAGTGCAACTCAACTTAAAATTAGAACATGTAGGCCCCGATAACTTATAATAATAAAATATAACCTCTTAAACTTCTCCAAAAGCCAATATAACCATCTGATCTGCAAAAATGACTCTCTCTCTCCACCATTTGCCTACGAGAGTCGGGGATAGGCAAATCTGGCATGCTAAACGAGGTCAGCCAAAATGGGGACATGACAGAGATCAGACAGAGGAGGTGAATACACTTCTCAAAAATTCACTCACTACTGTGAGGAATAGGGAATAAAAATGTAGTTATTTGCACCAAGAACTCCTCAACAAAATGGAGTAGCAGAAAGAAGAAACAGGACGATGATTGATTGTGCAAGAACCCTAATGATTCAGAAGGATCTCGCCCATCACTTCTGGAGAGAAGCTATTAGCACTGTTGTCTACACACTGAACCGAGTTCAAGTCAAGAAAGGAACTGGTAAGACTCCCTATGAACTATGGTTCAATCATACTCCTAGTGTAGGATATTTTTGAATCTTTGACAACAATTGTTACATTAAGAGAGACATGTACTCTGGGAAGTTTGAGCCCAAAAGCGATGAAGGTATATTTCTGGGTTACTCTACCAAGAGTAAAGCCTACCGGTGTCTAAACAAAAGGACAGGAAAAAAATTGAAAGCATCAATGTAAAGGTTGATGAATATTCAAAACAAAAAAAGATCAGTCATAATGAATATGACAATCTGCAAGGTCACAATGAAGGAAATCTCTGAGTTCAATGAAATAACAACTGAAGATGAAAGAGAAGAACATGTGAATAGACATCTGGAGCAGGATGTTGTTCCTGAGGATGACAGACCAACTCAAGATGATGAACAAGAAGTTGTTCATGACCATGCTGAAGAAACTGCTCAACCGGAAGAACTTGATCGGGAACAAAGACCAGTTCTCCCAAGGTATGTCACATATCACTCAACTGATAATATAATTGGTGACAAAATTGCAAATGTCTTGACCAGGAAAAAGGCTAGAGAGAATGTCTGTTTGTCTTCCTGTATAGAGCCCAAAACCACCAAGGAGGCTCTGGATGATGAAAATTGGGTCAAGGTCATCGAGGAAGAGATTGAGCAAATAGAAAAGAATGACACATGGGTGCTTGTGCCTAGACCACAAGACAAGAATGTCATTGGGACAAAGTGGGTCTACAGGAATAAGCTAAATGAAGAAGGAAAAGTAATAAGGAACAAAGCAAGACTGGTCTGCAAAGGATATGCTCAAGAAATTGGACTGGATTATGGGGAAACCTTTGCACCTGTGGCCAGATTGGAAGGAGTAAGAATCCTTCTTGCTTATGCTACTCACAAGAAGTTCAAAGTATACCAAATGGATGTAAAGTTTGCATTCTTGAATGGAATATTGGAGGAGGAAGTCTACATTAAACAACTGGAAGGTTTCACATCCACACAAAAGGGTGGCATGGTTTGTAAACTCAAAAAGGCTCTTTATGGGCTAAAGCAAGCTCCAAGGGCATGGTATGAGAGGTTGCACTCATACCTCCTGACCATAGGATTCACAAGAACCAGGGACAACAGCAACATGTATCTCAAGACTGGAAAAGATGAGAACCTGATTGTTGAAATCTTTGTGGGTGACATCATCCTTGGAGGAGATGATAGAATGAGCAAAGCCTTTGCTGAAGAAATGAAGGAAGAATTTGAAATGTCTATGATATGAGCCATAAAATTCTTCATTGGACTATAGGTCTATCAGCTAAAGGAAGGTATCTTTATTTCTCAGTCCAAGTATGTAAAAGAAATTCTTAAGACTTTTGGACTTGAAGAATCCAAACCGGTTGGTACTCCTATGATAACTAACCTCAAGTTATCTAAGGAAGATGATGCAAAAGAAGTAAATGAGACACTGTATCGGTCTATGATAGGCAAATTACAGTATACAGTACATAGTAGACCAGACATTGCATATGCGGTTGGCATAGTAGCAAGATTCTTTGCAAATCCTAAAGAGACACATCTAATAGCAGTGAAGAGAATTTTCAGATACCTGAAAGGGACTAAGGAGTATGGCTTGTGGTTTCCTCACAAGGGAGGCTTCCAAGTAAAGGTTTACACTAATGCAGATTGGGCTGGTAATATTGATGACAGAAAGAGCACAAGTGATGGTGCATTCTTTCTCGGTGGAAGGATTATGTCGTGAACAAGCAAGAAACAGAACTGTATATCACAGTCTACAGTGGAAGCTAAATATGTTGTTGCAGCAATCAATTGCACACAGGTAATCTGGATTAAATAGCTACTTGAAGGAATCCGAGACCAGATACCTGAACCGATTGCAATTTACTGTGACAGTACAAGTGCAATAAACATATCCAAGAATCCTGTCATGCACTCCAAAACAAAATATATTGCTATCAAGTATCACTACTTGAGAGAACAGGTACAAAATAAAGAAGCAAGATTGGAGTATGTTCCCACAAAAGAACAAATTGCTGATATCTTCACAAAGCCATTACCGAAGAGTAATTTTGAGTATCTCAGAGGTAAATTAGGGGTGATATCCCTCCCTGTTCATCAGTAAACTCGCAAAGGTGTTCATCAGTTCACTATGCTGCAACAAAGGAATGAACCTCATCTTATTTGAACTGATGAAAAGGACTGCTGCTCGAAGGGGGAGCAGATTTCATTAAGGCAGTCCTTCTGACTAGCCTTTGACATTATTGTCAAAGGGGGAGATTATGATCGGGCACTAGTATGAATGGACCGGTAGTGTTGTTATGGTTTTTGCCATCAATGCCAAAGGGGGAGATTGTTGGCATTAGGGAATGGTAACCGGTAAGTATGCAACCGGTACATGGCAATATTGGTAGTGTCATTGATTGGCAAAAGAGGTGTTGACATCTGTGACTGAGGACATCAGTGTTGGATCTGTGAAGGAAGACAGATACAAATCACAACAAGTGCGAGGAGAGATTGGTTTGGCAACCGGTGACACTATACAAGGAAGAAGAGACTATATCTACTCATCAAAAGCAACCAGTCACTAAGCAAGATGCAATTGGCAACCGAGGAAACGATTCAACCGGTATCGACTACGCAACCGAGGAATAGATGCGACCGGTATAGACAAAGGAAGGAAAGGTGATAGGTCAATTCTTTTACCTGTGCACAGTTTTTGGCATTCTTTACCGATCAAGTGAAGACTTCGACATAATAGATGAACTGGGGAAGTCTTAGTCAACTGTCTGTTATCTAACTCCTTGACCAGGATTTACTACACTAAATCCGATAGACTTTGAGTTATAAAGACGATCGGTACAAGCCATGATTGAAGGTTTTAATGCTGGAGTTTTTGGCGTTAAAACATGGAGTTATCTCTTGCAAAGGAAATCTTTTTGACACACATCATTGTTTTCTTTCATTAAAACAGATAAAGCAGAGCATGGATCGGATGTTTCCTCAGTGAACTAATACTCTACTGGGTGATGGATCTGAAGCTGATCTTTAAACAGGTCATGCATGAGAAAAGCAATTAGGGCAAGAAGTCTATATATTTTGCTGTCTGGTGAGAATATAGTTTGCCCTCATTTTGCCAAAGTAAAGAGTGAACTTGTATGCTGAAGAAGCTAGGGTAAATAGAAAGGTGAAGAGAGAAGAGTGCGCAGAAAAGCACAACAGAAAAGGAGAACATACTTGCGGCGACTGGTAATGTTTCTCAGTTGAGTATAACAGAGATCTTATCAGGCTATGCAAAGCCATTTCTAAAGGGTCAATCCTGCTATTGTTCTCTAACAATTACAATAGCTAAATCCCAGTATTTTGGGTGGACATGAACAAGTCCCTTGTACTAAATCCCTTAATCGGGTGACATCTATTCAGGTGTTCTAAGTTCTCTAACCAGGAAGGCACTAACAGGCCTTATTGTATCAAATCCCTTAATCGGGTTGCATCTAACAGTGCGTTGTAATCCTTTAACAGGGAAGGCTCCTAACAGGGCGCATTTCAGAAGAGTGTAGAATTTGTGAGGTTTGCTCACACCGTGGTTTTCACCTAATTTGGGTTTCCACGTGATAAATCTAGTGTTGCTTTATGGTTGATTGCTTGCTGCTATTCTTATGCTAGAATCTGTTTTGCTTACAGTAGTAGTATATTACATCATATTTGTTTTAAAGTTTTATAGGTGTTGATTCACCCCTCCTCTCTCAGCACCGATTGGTATTGTCACAAGATGTATAATCCAACTTTCTAGGATCAAGGTGCCACCAAGGAAGATACTTGAGCACCCGAGGTGGGGTGATTCAGCTCCTATATTCCCACACCCTTACTCATGTTGGTACAACTCTTCCTCTAGTTGTACGGCCCTTCAAATTTCCCAATTCCAATTGGTATAATTTGTAGGAACTACCAATAGAGACAAGGAAACAACATACATAATATGTTAAACCTTACAAATTAAAATGAATCTCAAATGATACGGCTTGCAGGAAAGGTACAACTAGCACGTATTTACATGACCTACTCTAAAATCTCCTTCAATCACTTTGCAAACTCTCCAAAAACCACGGAAAGTTCAAGCAAATAACACTGAATTATTTAGCATGTCAAAGTACATAAAAAAATATCCATCTTCAGCAACAAATCATAAAATTCTCACTTGTAGCGTAGTTATGAGTTAAGGATGAAATCACTAAACCCATTTGGGAGGGTTTTCGTCCCTGAAATTGGTATTTCTAGAGGGTTTTCATCCTCACGAAATATGAGAACCCAGGTATCATTGAGAGCAAATAGAAAATATGAATCTATAATAATGAGTTTGGTAACCCTTTTCTATCCACTACACCCTCTTTTTATAAACTTTTTCGGCGAATATATTATTAATTTTTTTTTCTCCATATTCAATTTAATCTTTTTTAATACATTTTAGAGTGTGCAAAAAGGTCACAGTTTTCCCCCTTGAGCCTAACATCTCCTTTTTAGAAAACCTTAAAGTCACTTTTTAAATAATTAAAATAAGTTGTCAATATTAATAATAAAAAGTAACTTTTGACAAATTATCCATTTAAATTATTTTTCCCTTTTTTTATGCAAATTAGCTTATAAGAACTATGAGAAATAAACTATTGGCCAAATAATTGCTCACGTGTGAGAAGGTGACATACAAGAGATGAAGATCATTGAGGTGTTTTTGTGTCTACTAGTTGCATTTCTTCATGTGAATGGGATGAGATGAGGTCTGTTTTTGCTCACATCTAGAAGAGTCACAAAATTGGATCAAAGTTTTGAGGGGCGATTGTGAAGATTTGGATTTTTTTGCACTAATCTTCCCACCAAGCAGTCTTAAAGAAGACATTCACAAATTTGTAAGCAAGCAATAATCACACGTCAAAGATGTGAACATGAGAGACTAGGGCTTTTTGTAAATTTTGCTTGGTTGGTTCTCCCTTGGATAGCTACTAGTGAAGAGAAAAGTCTCCTCTCAACGTGCTAGTTCCTCTGCAACTCTTCAATAATCATGTGCCTGACCTCATCGCCAGGGGACATCCTCTCAATACATGTTGGGAGGCCCTCCATAGGTTGAGGTAGTATGCTGCTTCACAAAAGGGTTGGTGGAGTTGATTATTTCTCTACCAATCAATAATTTTCCATGTGTCCTTTTTTTTAATATCTCCACTATAATAGTTTTGGATGGCCTTTTCTATGGCCTCATATAGGTATCCTATTGGACTTTGCTCCCCACTTACTGATGTAAAATGATACCATAGTTGTTGGAATGCTCCACTACCTAGACTTTAGTTATAAAAAATGGGTTCGTGGGCCTTTAGGTATCCCATGGTTGTTGGAGTTCTCTACCACTAAGCTACCCAACGACTTTGTGATCTGTCCTTTTAAAGTTCAGTTGTGTCTCATTTCTCCAAGATCGCCACTTGAGCCACGTGATGGGTGCCTAAGGCTCCTAGCTTGGCTTTAATACCTTGTAAAAAAATTCATGGACCAGCTAGAACTCAAACCTAAGGCCTCCGATTTATTGCTGGGGTGCTCTCCCATTGACCTACCAACCCACTTTATGATTAATTCTTTTACAATTCGGTGTAGTTCATTTCTTCAACAAAAAAACACTTTTTAAACCCTAAAGGTTCCATTGGAAAAGATGATGACACTGAAAAAGCTTGCTAAAATATGATCTGATTATATTCACACAAATACAACATTCTTTCTTTTAATGTTTTATCACTACATTATGTTCAAGAGAGGCTGGGCATGGTTTTGAGGATCTTTTCCATTTAAAACGGTCATAATCACTGGTGACACCCTTTTCTATCACTTCTACCACTTGAAATCATTTATCACAATTAACGATGAGGAGCACAAGGCTGTTCCAACAAACCAGCTGATGGCGTTGATGCTCTCAAAAGAGAACAATATAATGACTTAAATTGGTTATGATTTGTGGAGATTCATTACCATAAACTCTTTTTGATATATCTTTAATGTTTGGCAATTTACTTGAATATCAATTATCAACTGTCTTCTGTCTATATATATGGATATAATGTGCCATGGGAACCTGTCATACCCCCCAAAATGGGTTGTTTTGGGGTTGGGTATGTCCCTGGGACTTGGGGACAGACAAAACATCCCCTCATCCCTTCCCCACTGGCACCTGTAGGTGGGGTCATCTGTGAGACATCTCTAGAGAAGCAGGGGATGTCCTGAGTACGTCCCTCTCTGCAGGAAAGATTGAGGGGACAATCTGACACCCCTGGTATGTCTAGGGGATGCTTGCATGCCACTTGAGTATCCCACGGATGCTGGGGATTCCTCACACTGGCCAAAGTTCTTCTATTCCATCATAATGATTTAGATTTGCATCGAGTCTTCAAACAAACAGACAACATGATGGCATGTTCAAATAGTTGACCTTGGAAGAATGAATATTTACATGATACTGGTGGCAAGACAGACTATTAAAATAGCTGCTATTTTTTTGTTTACTCAGATGCACGCTCTCTTATCTAAACTTTAGGAAGTTAATTGTCAAATATTTCTTAGTTTTGATGTTACGGACGCCTTAGGCTTAATAGAGAGTTGGGGGTGGTGATGATGGATATTATCAAGTTTTAATGAATGTTTGTGAGTTTTTGCTGACTGCTGTAAGGATTTTCTAATAACAGAGAATAAAGAGCAGCACAGCTCCATCATTTAGACGGGTCAGATTCCCAACTTTACTGTTAGTTATCTGAAGATTGAAGATTTGGTCAGAAATGAAGATTTGGTGTGAGAGAGAACATAGGCATTGCCAAAAAGACTTACAATTTTTTACCCACCCACTTTTTGAAACTCTGTGGAACGTACAATGTATATGGATCTTCAGTCGTGTGAAGGAAGTGCCCTCGAGACCAAGTAGCAACTTGCAAGTAAAAAATATTTTGTTCTATAATTGAATTTTATTGTTAAGTTTACAACGTGAAAGGATATTTTTGACAGTTTGGAAGGATCTTGTGTTCCACAAATAGGTTATGTTGGCTGCTATTTTTTCCACCTGTCGATTAATGGTGTGGGCTTGCATATTGTATTCGTATATTGGTAATATCCTCGATAATTTAGCCAAGTATGGAACTGGAGAAGTATATTTGTTCAATGACCAAAAATCACTAGCAGCAGAAAACTTATACCTTTTGCTAAGGTTAAAAGAGAAATATAGGAGAGGGGGGCATTTAACTGTAACCGAACATAGGAAACATGGTTGTTGAAAATAGTGTTTAACAGAGATTCCATGTAGTATTTGATTCATGGTGAAGTTACCAACAAACTGATTTCAGATGGAGGCTTTCTATGGCAGTCATTCCACCTGTACATTCATTAAGCTATGCAGAGGAAAGCTTTTTTATGAAAAAAGTTTATTGATAATGCAAATATGTTGGTTCCAGCTGAAGAAAACTGAATAGCTTATTTCAGTCACAGTTCTATCTTAGCAGGATTTCAATTATATTTCAGACTATTTACTTTTAAAAAAATAATATGATATATTTGCTGTTTTAGGAGAATGGTGACGTAGAGAAAGCTACATATGAAAAGTACAGACTTGAAGAGAAACAGCGTGCAGCTTGTAAGTGGCGAAAAGACCAGCTAAAGGAGTGGAAATGCATGTGGTTCCGACAGGTGAGATTAATCTTGTCTCTATTGTCATTAGGTATTGTAAGTCTGTATGTTGTCTTTGCGATGGCTGATGTAATGGCTTTATTTGATTAGCAGTCCAAGTTGAAGATAACCATTGGAACCAATGTTTTATTTTGTTTATGACATCTGCAGCGGGATCCCAGGAAAAAACACGTTAACTCACTGAAAGATGCAGATATCGAGCCGACATGGGTTTATAACGGCGAATATTGGAGTGCACGGGAGAGGAAAGATTTTCAGAATTGTCCAGATATAATGTAGCTGTGGTTTTTGAGCATCTTTGCCTTCTGTACTATTAAATCCAGTGCATGCAGCTACAAATATGAATTTGTTAAAAGGAACATTTTTACTAGATTGTTTGTTATTATAGATGTAGTTCACAACTAAGCATGCTAAAGCCACATTAAAGCATTGAATGCAAACGGTTTTGGCCATCTTACCCTCTAAGGTTAGCTGCAGGTGAGCTCTTGAAGCAAGAGTGCACGAGCTTCTGTAAATAGAGTAATAATGGAGAAGATGGAATCTCGGCTTTTCCAATGCTTTAGGAAAATATTGTTAATGTAAATTGGGAATTTATGGTATTATCACATATAAAGCTTGTCAAGTGACAAGAAATGCTGTTGATTTATTTATTGTAAATTGAGATCTAGGAAATTATTTCAGCCTTTGCCTTTAATAGGATCACTAGTGTAAGGAGCATCGATTACACAAATAATTAGTAATGAAGAATGTGTTTTAGTGTCTTCTAACTTATGGGGTTTCTTTGGTTGTTGGAATTAAATAACATTAGAATTGTAAATTTCCAGTATTTGACAATTTTGGAAATTTAAAACCTGGAAAATGGTATTTGGAATATGGTCGGAATTGTTTGGTTCACCTGAAATTCATACTGAGAGATGGAAAATGTTGTTTGCATATAGATTTCAAAATATTATAAATTTTGCTTTACCCCCATTCCCATTTAAGTGGAATTAACATTCTAATACTTCCCAAACACTAGGAAGCTAGTTTTAAATGGAAACTAACAAATCCATATTCTAGTTTCATGTTTTGAACACAAACATCGAAAATGTCAATTCCAATTCCACATATGTAGATGGAAGATTCAAATGTTGGTTTTGGGGGTAAATGGGAATTAACAAATCCCTATTCCAGTGTCATGTTTTGAACACAAACATCGAAAATGTCAATTCTGGGATTTGACAATCCCAATTCCAGTCTAATTCCAGCAAACAAACGGATGGAGAATTGTTTTTTAAGGTATTAGTTGCCCCATACATTCAATGATGATGATGGCAACTTTTAACATCCTTCAAAGCAAGTTGGTTTATAGGACTTACTTAATGCATTGTCAATAAACAATTTAAATGTCTTTTAAGCTTTAATATATAACATATAATATGAGAGGTATTAGAGGTGCTCTTATTGTTAGCTCTTTCTAATAATTTATATTTTATAGTTCTTCATGTGGAAATTTCATGAAGAGCTAGGACACTTGATCAAAAACAATAAAATATGTTGACAATGCCAATTTCAGCATAATATTCTTCGTCTTCTAATACTTCCCAAACACTAGGAAGCTGGTTTTAGTTGTGCACCAAATTCCTTTTTATCCATGTCTTTGGAAGAAGGGTCCAAACCATCTCCATCAATGCTCTCCATGAAGAAGAAAAATGCATAGGAGACAAATAAGGAAGGCCCTTGAGAAGATCCATGCTTGCCTTAGACCTAGACAAAGGATTCACACCAAGTGGATGCAAGGGAAGACATAAGTAAGACACCCTAGGATCAATCCCTACTTTACAATCCTTAATACAGGGAAGGAGGCATTTGCAATCCTTAAGACATAGAAATGAGGCGTTTGAAGGCAAGGATGAGTGGTTGAGGCATGAAGCAAAAACCAATTCAAAGGGAGAAGGGAGTTGAATAGGCAAAATTGAAGCTAACAAACAAATGGGACCATTTGTTAAAGATAGATAATTAACCTTTGAACAAGCAAAACCATCACTAGATTCTGGAAAGGGAGATTCCATTACATTTCCATTTTTTCTTGACGAACAAAGAAGCAACAAAAAAAAATTAGGGTTAGTTGTGTGCCTAGTAATGTAAGGAGTGACAAGAGACATTTTTTCCTATTTTAAAGTTGTAATCATTATGTAATAACGACCTCGTAGTTTCTACTATATATTTTCAAATCTACAATAAGTATTCATTTAATCGGTCAAGCATCTTCCATCTAATGTAGAAGTGTCAACTTCAAAACTTTTCCAACCATATTTGTGGAAATAATCATATGCCACCATTTACATACTTACACTAAAAAGTAGTAAGCTCTTAATGTTGAAAGGTCATCTTTAGACTTGAACCTAAATTTCAAGGGTTCACTTGTAATGTCAATGACTACATATTCCTAATTAGGAATCAAAGGCTCTATTTTTAGTACACACACCAATGATATAGTGAATTCATTATCTGATATCTCCTCTCATATGAGATCTATGGTCTTTTTTTGAACTACAACTATTCAGTGTACTTTTCTTTTCAATTTAATTCCATTAGAATAAAATGGTACCAAAAATTCAAGAAAAGCGTAGTTTTTATACAAACATTAGTGTATGAACACGCCAAAGCACACAAAGACAATGTCGTTATTTCAAAATTGAATGTTCTCATGATGATTGGCTTAACCATTCATAATCTATACATAATGTGGCTAGCTCTCATTTGTGTCACGCTTCCATATGTCATTAGCTCTTATACACTTCATTGGTACTTATGGGGATTAGATCTAGCATACAATATCTATACATAAGGTTACTAGTTCATACCTACATTTCAAGTACACTTGGTGATTAACTTATGTGCATGTTATATATATAGTGTGAATAAATAATACTTCACATATACACAATGTGATAATTGGTGCATCCATCACATATACAATGTGACTAGCTTAAGTGCACTATATATATAGTAACCAACAACAATAGAAGTGAATGCAATGTAGTAGTATGCATATTCCATTACTTGATTCATTAACAGTTACTTTATAGTGCATCTCAAATAGAAAAGAAAATGTGAATGCATCTCATACTAATGTGGGTTCCATCTTTTTCCTTAGTTCATTGTGCCAATTGTGAAGATGATCAAGCATCCCATGCTACTTGCAATCACCATCGAATAAGCTTAAAATATAACAACACATCACATGAGGTTATTAATAAGATTTTTATAGCTTGTTGAATCTTTCAAGTCAATGGATTTTTATGATTGTCATGTCATTATGAAAAATTTAGTCCAACTTGGTAAGAGATAGCCTTGGCATCTATCACATATATGGTAATGGTGATAATCGGCTAAGTATTATCATACCATAGGTAATTATTGGTGCTCATCACCTTTGTGCTACAAGTAATGATCAATAGTTGGCTAGACTTGTTAAATTATAGCATCAAATTGATTGATATAATTATATTAATGTTGCTCAATATAATAGTCGATTATATTATATTATATTATAATATATATATATATATATATATATATATATATATATATATATATATATATATATATATATATATATATATATATATATATATATATATATATATATATATATATATATATATATTCTTATTGTTAATAATAATCGACCATCCTCAATATTGAAATAGAGTTTATTAATTGTCTACAATTAAATCGATACAATCGATATTTACAAAGGCCTGAGCATATATATCAATGTTGTTACGTTAACTATCGTTCGATAGTTAACATAACATATCATATTAATGATATGTTACGTTAACTACCGAAAGGTAGTTAAACGTAACATTATAATGTGTTATGAAGGGTTGCAGCAGTTGATAAGACATATTTCGATAAGGCATGTCTACATATAGACATGGCTCTATGTGGCTTAAGCCATGTAGAGTCATCTCTCTACATAGATATGGCCCTTCATATTATATTTATATGAATCGTATGGTTAGAGGAAAGCAATCAATCAACATGACATTGTCTTCTCCTCTGCAATCATACAATACAAATTTAGTAAGTATTCCTTGCTCAAAAAAATACATGAATAAACAGTACATTTATAGACATTAGATTTTCTCTATCAAGATCCTATATTTCTAACATGGTATCAGAACCTCAATAGAGGAAAATCATTAAAGCTAAACCTTGAAATCCTTATAAATTCATTATAAACAAAAGGAGAAATTATAATGGCCAACAGTATTAAGGTAGAAGATAGACTCGAAGGTGCTTCTAATTTCTTCTCATGGAAAATTCAAATTCTTACATTACTTCAAGAACTTGAGTTAGATTCTTATGTTGAGGAAGACAAAAATATGCCAGAAGAAGAACTGAAAAAATCAACTTGGAAAAGACGTAACAATAAAGCAAAGAAGATCATAATTTATGTTGTTAAAGATCATATCCTCCCCTCCATAGCGAGACTTAAAACCGCCTATGAAGTATTCAAGACCATTCAAGAAACATTTGAGATTAATAATACAAGTAGATTACTTACTCTCAAACAACAACTTCTAAATCTAAAAATGAATAAAGGGGAAACGATTACATCTTACTTTCTTCGAATTTCTAAATTAAGAGATCAACTCTCCACTATTGGAAATAATATTGATGACATGGAGTTAACATTAATAACTCTTAGAGGATTACCCATCTCATGGGCATCATTTATTCAATGTATAATTGGACATTCTTCTCTACCCAAGTTTTATCAACTCAAGAATGATTGCACTCAAGAGGAATCCGGTTAATATCAAGAGGGATCGGGCCTACCAAAGGAAATGAGATTCAAGCCCTACATACCCACTCAAACTTCAAAAGCAATAAAAGGAAGTTTAAACATAAGAAAGGAAACTCTAACACAAGCCATGTAGGGAATCTCAATAAAAATTACAAAAATCGAGACTTCTCCAAAATGCAGTGTTACAAATGTGATAAGTTTGGTCACACACATAGATTCTACCCTGAGAAGAAGAAAATTCAAGCAACATTAGCTGAAGTCAAAGGAGCAAAAATATCATTATTCTTCTTGGCATTATCAAGTGAAGTTAACTCGAGCAAAAACACTTGGATAATTGATAGTGGAGCATCTCAGCATATAACAGGATTCAGAGAGCAATTTGAAACCCTAGAAGAAGATTCTTCCGAAGAAGTTACAATTGGAGACTTTCTGCCCCTATCCAGCAAAAGGAATTGAGACCTACTCAATCAAGTTGAAATCAGGGGAAACTATACTATTGAAAGATGTTCTATTTGTACCAGGCATACAAAGGAACTTAGTCTCCATTTTAGGCTTAGTCGATCAAGGCTATCGAGTCACATTCCAAGAAAATAAAGTATTAATATGGACAAAGAACACTAATATTAAAAATGCTATTTTCTTAGTGTATAGAGATGGAAGCTTATACAAATGTGGAATTACAAATTTCAGAATTACAATATGCAAAGCCACATGGGCATTTCCCTTACAATATTCTGTACGACAAAGCCTCGAATTATTACCCAGAAGTACTCTGAATTGCCCCCTACAAGTTTG
This sequence comes from Chamaecyparis obtusa, assembly GCA_027943335.1. Taxonomy (NCBI): domain Eukaryota; kingdom Viridiplantae; phylum Streptophyta; class Pinopsida; order Cupressales; family Cupressaceae; genus Chamaecyparis; species Chamaecyparis obtusa. The sequence goes on along the minus strand of BSBK01005874.1, from coordinate 72,596 downwards.
GAGGAGAAAAAAGGGGGGCATGATTAAAAAAAAAATGGAGGAGAGAGAAAGTGACAAAAAAAGAACTGAAAAAAATAAAATAAAGTTATTTCGTTTACCAAGGTGCATAAGTGGAAAAGATAAATACATTTTTTTTAAAAAAAAATCATTTCATTTATCAAGGTGTGTAGGTGGCATTTTAAAAATTTGTAGAAAATTCTTGCATTTAATATTTGTAGCTAGGTAGTTACACCTTTCTATTTTCTTATTGGCCACAAAGGCAATGTAATTTTCTAATTAGCCCACATGGTGGTGCTTAATATTAAATAGGTGGGTATTTAATATTTGTATCAAGGTAGTTGCATCTATCTTTTATCCCACATTGGTTGTGTTTGTAATATCTTGGGTGGTAGATGCCTATATAAGGAAGGCATATGAGCATTCATAAGAAAGCTCTCACATTGCAATCTCTCATGTTGAAAGCTCTTGGGTTGTAAGCTTGGAGGATGTAAGATCTCATGTTGTAGATCTCATATTTGGAGGAAGCTCTCATGTTGTAAGATCTCTCAAGTTGTAATGATTTTCAAGTATTAATTTATGCTTTGAAAAGCATTTTATCTTCTCTTTGTATCCATGTTGTTATGTTTTTGGTTATGAGTTGGTAAGGGTAGTGTGGCCCTTCATCAGTGGTATCGGAGCGGGAGTTCTTGAGTGTGTAGACAGATCGTCGAGCGTGAGGTAGTTTGCACCAGGACCTTGGGTTGGGTGAAGTTTTCCTTAAGAGGAGCGAGTATGGAGAAGAGAAAGAATAAGATGACTTTTTTGATTGGATGGATTCTGAGAATTCCTAGACTTGAAAAAATTAGAGAGAGATATCAAGAAGAGACAAGAGTTGCAATACTGGATTAGAAAAAACAAGTGGTCGAATTAGAAGCGGAGCTGAAAAATAGAAGAGCAATTCATCAGAAAAGAGATGATGACAATTCTTTGGATATGGGAAAGAAAGAATATAAAGCGGAGTATCATGAAAGCGGTACAAAAGAAGAGGGAGAGCATAAATATGAAAAGATTTATGAACCTGTAATTGAAGAAGATGATTTATTAATAAAGATTACAACAGTTGAGGAAGAGTAGAATACCTTGGTTGGAGGTCAAAGGAAAGAAGCTGTTACATGCCTTGTTGAAGACACGAAAGAAGAAAACAAAGATGATGTGAAAGAGGTAAATTTTTATGAGTCATGGGATGCTAACTTTTAGATGGATTTGAAAGATAATGATGATGGTTTCTATGGGGACTTTGCAAGTGATGTTTGGTATGCAATAGAATATATGTATGGTATTACCGAGTTTAATACAAATGCATTAGATCCTACAATATTGGAGGAGAATGAGAGTTACACTTGGATGAAGTTGATTGCAGAGGAGTATTTTCAACAACAGACACTTGTTCCAACTAGGTGTTGGAAAAGAAGAAAAAATGAAATATATCGGCAACAAATACTTGTTCCTGCAAGGTGTTGGAAGAGAAGAAAAAAAAGGTCAGCAGAGGCTACTTCTTTTTGTGAATCCATATTCACAAAAAATTTCCTACCTTGGGTGTTTGATGCAGGAGCATCTTGCATCACAAAATAAAAGGGGGCATGATAAAGAAAAATCGAGGAGAGAGAAAGTGACAAAAAAAGAAGAAGAGAAAACAAAAAAAAAGAGAAAAAAAAAGAAGAAATTTTTTTTTTATTTCGTTTACCAAGGTGCATAGGTGGGTAAGATAAATAAATAAAAAATTTTAAAAAATTATTTCATTTATCGAGGTGTGTAGGTGGCATTTTAAAACTTTGTAGAAAGTTATTGCATTTAATATTTGTAGCTAGGTAGTTACACCGTTCTATTTTCTTATTGGCCACAAAGGCAATGTAATTTTCTAATTGGCCCACATGGTGGTGCTTAATATTAATTGGGTGGGTATTTAATATTTGTATCAAGGTAGTTGCATCTATCTTTTATCCCACATTGGTTGTGTTTGTAATATCTTGGGTGATAGATACCTATATAAGGAAGGCATATGAGCATTCATAAGCAAGCTCTCACATTACAATCTCTCATGTTGAAAGCTCTTGGATTGTAAGCTTGGAGGATGTAAGATCTCAAGTTGTAGATCTCATATTTAGAGGAAGCTCTCATGTTGTAAGATCTCTCAAGTTGTAATGATTTTCAAGTATTAATTTATGCTTTGTAAAGCATTTTGTCTTCTCTTTGTATCCATGTTGTTATGTTTTTGGTTATGAGTTGGTAAGGGTGGTGTGGCCCTTGATAAAAAATAGTATCAAATCAGCTCTAAGTCATGAAGTATCCAATACTAATGAACTCTGGCACCGAAGACTAGGTCATCTTGGATTTAGCACTCTTCCCTCCCTTAAGAATATTACTATAGGGATATCAAATCGAAACTCAAAACACATAAGCATTTGTAAAGGATGTGCTCTAGGAAAGAATATAAAGAGATCCTTTCCTTCTAGTGAACATAAAACCAAAGTTGTATTAGAGATCATTCACACTGACTTGTGTGGACCTATGTCAACCCTCTCACTAGGAGGTTTTTCATACTATGTGATCTTCATTGATGATTACCCTAGAAAAAATTAGATTTATTTCCTTAAACTAAAAGAATCAAATGAAGTATTATTAAAATTCAAAGAATTCAAAGCATTAGTTGAAAACCAAATTGGGAGAAAAATAAAAATCCTAAGATCAGATAATGGAGGTGAATATTATTTTGAAAAATTTAAAGAATTTTGCATTTCTATTGGGATTAAAAGGGAGTTTACAGTACCTTATAATCCTCAACAGAACGGATTAGCAGAAAGAAAAAATAGAACTATTATTGAAGTTGCCAAAGCTATGATGCATGATCAAAATCTCCATACTTCTTTTTGGGCTGAAGCATCCAATACTATTGTATACATTTAGAATAGATGTCCTCACTTTGTTTTAGAAAACATCACACCTAAGGAAGCCTTCACAAGAAAGAAACCATATCTAAGTCATCTTAGAACCTTCAGATGTCATGTATATATTCACATCCCAAAGAGAAAAGAACCAAACTAGATCCTTCTGGAAAGAGAGGAATATTTGTTGGTTACAGTGAAACTACCAAAAGGTACAGGGTATACATACCAGGATAGAAATCCATTGAAATTAGCAAAGATATCGAATTTGAAGAGAACATTTCTCTGAAAATATCCACACTCACTAAAGAGGGATCAAATGAGAATCAGAGGGAGAATACTATAGAATATGATGAAATTGAGAATCAGAGGGAGAATGCCCTTCAAGATAATGAGAATCAGAGAGAGAACATAATAGTAAACTATGAACCTTCTTCATCTCACCTTGAAGATGTTAAAATTCCTAATAGCAAGAAAAGACCATTATGGGCAAGAAAAATGATTGAGAAAAATAATGTTGAACCAGATGAAATGTCTAAAGAAAGTAAAAGAACAAGGAATCAAAAGTGCTATCTTGCACTTATGGCAAAACTTACAAAATCATAACCAACTAATGTTAAAGAAGCTCTAGCATCTCAAGCCTGGAAAGATGCGATGATCAAAGAATACCTATCTATTGTAAAAAATGATGTTTGGGAAGTAGTGCCTAGACCAAAAGGGAAAATCATCATCTCCTCTAGATGGCTATTCAAAGTCAAATATGCATTTGATGACAATATTGAAAAATATAAAGCCAGATTTGTTGCCAAGGGTTTTTCTCAAAAGGCCGGAATTGACTATGAAGAAACCTTTGCTCCAGTTTCTCGTTACACTTCTATAAGAACTATTATAGCCATTGCAACATCCAAAGGGTGGAAGATACATCAAATGGATGTAAAGACAACATTTCTAAATGGTGTCATTGAAGAAGAATTATGCATAGAACAACCAGAAAGTTTCATCACCCATGATAATAATTATGTTTGCAAATTGAAGAAAGCACTTTACGGTCTCAAGCAAGCTCCCAGGGTTTGGTATGAACGGATAGGTAATTATCTCTCTAAGTTAGGATACTCTAAGAATGAAGTCGATCCTAATATATACTTCAAAATATCCAAAGGTGAAATGGTAATCATAGTTCTTTGTGTTGATGACTTATTAATTATAGGAGAAGATCATCTTATTGTTAAATGTAAACAAGAACTCACAAATGAATTAGACATGAAGGATCTAGGATTATTACACTACTTGTTAGAATTAGAAGTTGTACAGAAAGAAAATCATATTTTTCTAAATCAAAGAAATTATACTATGGACATCTTAACCAGATTTGGCATGAAGGAATGTAAGCCATTAACCACTCCAATGGAAACAAATCTTCATAAACTCAAAGAAGAAGCTTCAAATTCAAAGCCTATAGATTCTTCTTATTATAGACAACTAATTGGATCTCTTATGTTCTTGGTAAACACTCGTCCTGATATCTGCTATGCCACAAATATTTTAAATCATTTTATGTTTGAACCTAAGAAGATCCACTTAACAGCTCCTTGTACACACTAAAATGGTGCACTTCTATGAACCATTACATGCAAGGTTGCTCAAGAATGAGGCCTCACAAAGCGGCTCATAGCTCTCTATGCATGGAGTTGCAAGGGACTATGATGTATTTGCTCTCAGCTAGAGCTACAAGCTTGTGACCTTGCTAGTCAACCACACAATGAGATTCCAATGAAGACAAGGGCAAGAGTGCCAATATCCTCAAGAATCACTATGAAAATGCAATGCAAACTAGTCTATGGAAATAAAAAATGCGATGCAACTAAGCTATGAAATGGAAAGAACAAGTATTACAAATCCTTCCTATTTAGACTATGTGAGATTAATCTATTGCATCAAAGGAAACTAAGCTATGAAATGAAGCTAAAATGCAAGAATGAAAGACTAAAAACAATAAGGTTTCCAAAAGCTCCAAAAGTCTCCAAGAATTCCTGCAGCATAAGATTAGTACTCAAAACATGGTATGCAAATGGAGGAGAGAGCTTTCCTTTTATAAGAAATGCAAAGGAGCGGACCATTGAGATTAAGAGGCAAAAGTCTTAATCGGCGGTGGAGGAAAATGGAAGCTTGATCCTTGTGCACAAATATCCTCCAATGAGAGTGAAGTGTTGACTTTTGAGCCTCATGTGAGACAAAAAGTGCTTTTTTTCCTCTTGTAAAATAGGAATAATGCTTTATTTGTGCAACTTAGGACAAGAGGAAAGGTGGGGCTTTTTATTTATTAAAAGGGGAGGAAATATTCCTTTTGAATAAATAAAGGCTTAAGATAGAATAGTTAGCCCAAAGATAAAAATCCAATATATGATCGAAATTAAGATTTGATCAAGAAATTGATAATGTTGAAAATATTGATTATTGATCAAAATTGATTCAGGATAAGTAAATCGAATAAATGGGGCCCAAAGTCTAGGCGACCGTTTTAGGGTGCATACACTCCTAAACATATTCTGAGATACTTATGTGGTACAATTGAGTTGGGTCTAAAGTATGAGAATGTTGAGATACAACTCCAAGTATTCACTGACTCCAATTGGGCCAAAAATTCAATCAACTATAAAAGCACTATGGGATGTTTCTTTAGCCTTGGATCAGCAATGATTTCATGGTTCAGTAGAAAACAGTCAGTTTTGCTCAGAGTTCTACTGAAGAAGAATACATGGCCGCCTCTATGGGTGCTCGTGAAGCGGTATAGTTAAGGAAGTTACTATTTGGATTGTTTGGCAAGCCTCTAAAACCTACAATAATTTATTGTGACAATCAAAGTTGCATTAAGATTTTTGTAAATCCAATTTTTCACAATCGCTCCAAACACATAGAAATTCCTTATCACTACATAAGAGATATGGTAGATAGAGATATTATCAAACTCGTCTACATAAGTACTAAAGAACAAAATGCTGATATTTTTACTAAGCCTCTTGCGAAGTTGAAAATCGAGTACTTCAAGCAGAAACTTGGTATGATTAAGTTGTGATTAAATTTCCGAGATTCTATCTCTTAAATATGTAAATTAATGTATTCATGAATAAAATTAAATATTGCAATATTGTGTTTTTGAAAGATGACGATCTTTCTTGTGTGTAAAGTCACTATTGTAAGGTGATGACCTACAATAGTATGACTTAAGTTATCATCTAATCCAGTTCTGAATTTAGTCAGGGATCATGATAACGAGTGGTTCAAGTTTTGGTCTGGATTGCATTGGATATCTTGACACCTATATTTATCACTAAAATCTAGTTTCGAATTGAGTCAGGGATTGTGATAAATTTCCTTATCAAGTTGAATTATGTTCCGGATCATGTCGGAAATCATGATTCAAAGTGATTATGTGTTATTTTAAGGAAATCTAGTTTCGAATTAATTCGGTGATTTCAATAACATTCACTTCTTGTGATTATCAATCTCCTCTCGCTAAGAGGGAGTGTTAAATTATAGCATCAAATTGATTGATATAATTATATTAATGTTGCTCAATATAATAGTCAATTATACACACACACACACACACACACACACACACACACACACACACACACATATATATATTCTTATTGTTAATAATAATCGACCATCCTCAATATTGAAACAAAGTTTATTAATTGTCTACAATTAAATCAACACAGTCAATATTTACAAATTCCCGAGCATATATATCAATGTTGTTACGTTAACTATCGTTTGATAGTTAACGTAACATATCATATTAATGATATGTTATGTTAACTACCGAAAGGTAGTTAAACGTAACATTATAATTTTTTACAAAGGGCTACAGTGGTTGATAAGACATATTTTGATAAGGCATGTCTATGTATAGACATGGTTCTACATGGCTTAAGCCACGTAGAGTCATGTCTCTACATAGATATGGCCCTTCATATTATATTTATATGAATCGTATGGTTAGAGGAAAGCAATCAATCAACATGGCATTGTCTTCTCCTCTGTAATCATACAATACAAATTTAGTAAGTATTCCTTGCTCAGAAAAATACATGAATAAACAACACATTTATAGACATTAGATTTTCTCTATCAAGATCCTATATTTCTAACAAGACCTTGTGATATGCTAATTAACCCTTGCATCTACAACTCACACATTATTAGTAATAGTTGTCTAGACATGCGTACAACATATAATGTACAACTATTGATATCTTTCATCTCAGAGCTATTAGTGAATGTTTGCTAATCTTTAAGATGAGATATATTGACAGCTTTCATCACTTGTATGGTACTACTGACAATAAAACTTAAACTCAATTGTGACATGTGGGATCATTTTATAGCCAAATACACATAATCTACATGTTATAAGCATTCACAACTATTGCTCAAGTCAATTTAATTATAAGCCACAAAGTGATTCATAAATCTATACGTAGATCCTATAACTTTAGAGGTCAATTTACCAACACAACAAATTGAACTCACATGAGTAGGCCTTTATTCAACCACATAAATGTAGTACCCCAAAATTGACACCTAGTAAATTTAATCAATTTTGGTGCATTTTCATCAAATTTTACATCATCAAAGTCCTAGTTTACTAGGCAATTTTCTCTATCCTACCTAACTTAATTCAACTTGATGTCAATTGCAAAAACCCTAAATTGCATTAATCAAATATTATAATTAATTCCTAAAGTCTTCGACTTTTATTAGCTAAATTACCCCTATGATAAATTAATTTAATTCTAAAGTCCTAAGTACTTTAAATTAAATTAAACCCACCCCATTTGGCTAATATACATAAAAGGAATTAATATTACTTGTTATTTGAATGGACACCTTTATTTGAATTAATAATTCAAATTATTCAAACGGTCACCCTTATGTGGCAATAAACATTCTTTTAATTAAGTAATTCATGCCTTTTTGTCTCAATTGGGAATGAAGAGTCAGGAGTTTCAAATCAAGAACCTTTCCATTCTCTCCTCGAGCTTGTCTATTTAATGAGCCTCATTCTTCATTCAAGAGGGAGCAATTTTCAGAGTAACTAAACTATAGCAATTTTTTGTCTCAATTTCATATTTTCAAGCTTTCATTGCATATTCAGATTAATTTCATCTAGTTTAATATTGCACTTTCATTATAATTAGTTTTCTTAATCTCATCTTTAGTTCAAATTCCTTAGAGTAAATTAGCATTTCATATTTCTTTTAAGCTCTTAGATTAATTGCACTTCATTCTAGATTAATTTCAATTTGATTATCTTCATTAGCTTTCAAATCCTCCATTGTAGTACTAGTCGAATGGTTGTTGGGCTCTTGTTTTGAGAGTAATCAAACACCCCGTCTACATAGGAGGCAACATGTTGCTTCACCATGAATTTTGAATTGAGTAATCAATACTCTCTTTCGTGATTCGATCATGTGAGTAATGACTATGTTGCGTGTGTAGTTGGATTAGAGGTCCACGTTCAACCATACACATTTTTGGTGCCCACTGTGGGGCAGAAAATATCAATTTCTAGCCTCATTCTCGATTTTTCTGACAGGAAATTTGAACTCTGTCGTGCATCCGTACTTTCTATGTATGGATTCTCATGTGAGAATCCAGAGCATACCACGCAAAGTTTCACTCTCAATAGCACTCTCTCACGTGAACTTTTGCATCTTTGCACAACACCTTGTGTTTTCTCGCGTGCTATGGAGTACTTCCTCGCGCGAGATTTGATTCCAATTTTTAAAAAATTTCAGTCTCTGTGTTTTCTACTCCAGATTTCTGACAATTTTTGTTTGCTATTAAATTCCATTTTTCTATTCTTTTCACAGCATAATAGTTTTCTGCAGGATGTTTGACAAAGAACATAAAACATGCTAATGGTTTGATTGCAAGACGATAGTCAAAGAACAATTAAAATGTTGTGTTTGTTTCTTGCTTTCAATCACATAGCCTAATTAGGGCTCCATTAAAATTTCTTGAAAATTTTGATATTAGGTAGGGAATTTGGCTCTTCATTACATGGAGGTGATGACCATGAATAAACCTGAAAACCTAATAATCCTACTAATATGACAGATTCTTGGGGAAGCGGAGAAAGGTAGTGAATCTTTAACACTTCTACCTACCAGAGGATTATGCTCTTCTCTCTTAAGAGAACCAAAAACTAAAAAGCTTGTAGATTTGGTGAACTGAAGCTAACTCGGTGATGAATTTTCTTAATATGTTTGGGTGAAGTGATGAGGTAGAGAAGTATGCTCTTCTCTCTATGAGAGAAATAGAAAATCAAACCCTCGGATCTAAGCCAAGTTGTGTCACCTTTAGAGGGCTTGCCGAAAGTTGAACCTCTAGGAACGACCCAAGTGAGTACGCACCTTTCACCGATGATTCCACCTCACTTTAATAAAGAATGCTTTGTTGATTCTAAAGACTCCAAAGCCATATTAGCTTCCTTCTCATGACTTTGACTATCATCTTGAGAAGGCCTTGTTTGTTGTACTGAGTAGCATTGCTCCTAGCCCTGCTTGCGGGGGTGTATAGCTTTCAAGTGTTGGTGTGGCTGTGAGGCCTCAACTCTGTATCAGGGGCACCAAAGGTTGGTATGAACGGAAGCCTATTAAAAACATTCCTTAGCTAGTGGCCTACCCGGTTCACCTCCGAAAGGAGTCATAATCTTTGCATAGGGAGGGGGAAGAATCTCTCCCATAGATTCCCATCATAGGCATACACCTGGATACTTGAAGGTGGTATACGACATTGGCCCCTGCCACAAGGGTAACCTTTGAACATATACTATTGAGTCCTTGGAAACACCAAAAACACGGGTGCCCTCTAGGGGGTGACATGGCTATGTGAGGTGCACGTATGCGCATAAGCAATGGGGCAAAGGTTTTGTCTTCTCACCATTTTTTTGGTAGGGATAAGCTATGTGTTTGTTATCGAGTCTTAAACATTGTCCAATCATTATCAAACAAAGACTCCCCTAATGCTATCAAGTTTCTTTGTCCTTGATAGGTCTATTAACGACTACTTCTTGTATCACAACTGCTTGATCTAAACCTTTGTGTCTTTAAACAAATGCTTGAAACCTCAAAATGAGATTGTTGATTAAACTGTTCTTCAAACCTATCAGGAAACTGGATTTTCTATTAGACATCAATTCAGGTTGTATCTTAGAATTTAACTTTTATCTTGAAAACTGTGTTGAACTGTCAGACTTTGGATTTTTCCCACACGAAGTTTTACTTTTTTAGAGCACTTTCTCGTGCGAGATTTGGTTCTTTCACACGAGGTTTGGTGTTTTCTCATGCAGCTTGGTACTCTCTCGCGTGAGACTGTAGCCCAGTTTTCAAAAATAGAGACATGTTTCCCATTGACTAGTCAAACCTTTTCCTGATGTTCTTTTTGTCTGAGGTCTATTTTTCTATTTTCCCGTCGTTCACTGTCAGAAACTGGTTGTCTCAAGTTCGAAATCAATCGATCTTTGCTTTGGCTCTTGTTGTCTCTCATTGGTTTACTTTATCTCTTTATGCCTTTTGTACCTCATGTTGCGATAGTCTTATCTCAGTTGTTCTAGCCATACTCCTGACGATTCGTACCAGGTCCATCTCGCATCTTGGCTATTCTAGCCTTTATGTCATTTGCGTTGTTCTTAGAGACCGAGTCTAGCATTATCCTAAGTCTTCTCTCGTCACATCTTCATCTATGACTGTCACAACTAGAAGTGGAAAGACTTATCCCATTCAGAATACTGATCAAGGTAGAAGTGAACCTCCTAATCAAGAAATAGATCATCCTGAATCTGTCGTGAAATCTAAACTTTGTGAGATATCCTCGAGTTCCTCATTGAGTACTTTGAAAGATATTCCATCTCAACCATCACCTCCGGTGTTCCAAGAGTGTTTTAATCCATTGTTTGAAGCACAACCTGGTTTCTCATTTCAAGAGCAAGACAACTCAGTGTTTCATAACTTTGGAAGACCACTCTCTCGGACTACTCCTATTATTGAATCTGTTGATACTAATATCTTCCCACTTGAATTTATTAAATCTTTTGATCCTGTTCATTCACCAAAGGTTACCTTAGCCACGCCCTTTCAATCTCATTCATATCACTTTACTAAGTCTTCGTGTACTGCACAAATCTACAACAAGATGGGGGATCCATTTGACTTCCGATCGGGCAAGTACAGTCAAACTTTTGATCAATCTCAAAACAATCAGTATCATGGTCAATCCTCTAATGACCCATGTCATGCTCAACCTGGGAATGAGCAGCCTCATGGTCAATCTCAACATGACCAAAATCAGTCCCACAATGATGATATATCTTGAAACAAACCTCAAGGCGATTGAAAACCCATGTATTTCTATCGTCCTCCTCCATTCGATTAAAACCAAGATGATCAGCAACAAGATTAGATTCTGAGCATTTATGAGATTCTTGGGAATGAAAATGATGTGATAACTCAATAGGATATAAACACTGCCAAAGATAATAAGAGTCTTATTAAAATGATGGAGATCCTTCTCCTAGAGGAGAAAGAAAAATACTTCCTTGAGTTAGCTAAACAAGGGGCCAAGTTACCCCCAGACTATCAAGTTGAAACACTTGTTGCTAAGGAAGAAGAAACTGAGACCGCAAAGTTGCAAAAGATGGTCCGAGACATGCAAGACCAAATTAGTCAACTTGCGAAGAATAAGGACAAACTCGCTCAACAATTCACAATGGAAAGTATTTGTCCTTTCCCTTTTGATAGAAGTCTACATATGCCACCTTTTCCCAGAGGTGTAGAAATCCCTAAATATGACAAATACTTGGGTGCAACCGATCCCCAAGATCACTTAAGGGAGTTTGGTGCATTATCTATGGAATTTATGCATGATCAGACCTATCTTATGCACTTATTTCCTAATAGTTTGGGCAGACCAGCTATGGAATGGTTCTCTAGATTGCCCATTAGCATTAAGAATTTTGACGAAACGGCTAATCTTTTTCTCCAACACTACTCACATAATATTCAGCATCCGGTCAACATCTGAGATCTTTGCAATTTAAAACAGTGACAAGGAGAATCTTTCCTAACATTTCTCCAAAGGTGGAGACAATTATGTACAAGGTGTCCTCACAAGCTACTAGAGTCTGAGAGACTCAACATTTTCTTGGACAATCTTGTCTCGAACTTTAGATACCAAGTGCAGTTACAAGGTCCTCTAACTTTTGATAGCATGATCAGACAAGGAGTGTGAATAGAGGCCTTTATGATCAAGAAAGGTGAATTGACTTTGAGTAAAGACAACAAGCAGGGATCTTCAAACTCAAATAAGGATAAAGGGAAGTTTGTTAACAAGAATAGAGACATAGTAAATGATGGAGTGGTGGATAATGTTACTGCGAAGCCTTCAAAGCCTATTTTTAATCTTACTTCCAGTATACAGGCGGCCAAGGCTGTTGAAAAGACCACAACAACTAATCAACAAACTTCAAGATTTGCTAAGAACAAACCTTGGGCCTCTCGACCCAAGCGTGAATTCACCTCTTTGGGAGAGCCTCTTGATGTGGTCTATAAAACTCTTATACAGAATCAAGTTCTTACTCCTTTGGAAAAGCATACTTATGACCCACAACCACAACCTCATTAGTGGAATGATAATGCTTATTGTGACTATCACCAAAACATTGGTCATAAGACTTCTACTTGTCTTCAACTGAAACACAAGGTCCAAGATTTGATTGATAGTGGTGACATTGTTGTGGACGGCCATAACAAGAATTTGGACCATCAAGCATTTAAGGATCCCTTCCCTCCTCATGAGAAGGGTGAGTCTTCAAACCAATGCTAAAGTCAATTACACATACACTAATGATAACAATGTTATTGGTATAATCGAACCTGTTGGAGTGGAGTACTATGATGTGATTAAGATTAAAGGAAGTGGCAATCCTTCCAAAGCTAAGACTCCTTTCATCTTGCGTAGTTCTATGTCTCATACGTCTGAATCTGAACAACCTCAAGACTGTGCTAATGTTGTCACTCGATCGCATGGAAGAGTTGTTTTAAAAGGTCCTGATACTTCTACATTCACTCCGAAGCAAAATACGAATAAGGGTCCTAATACTTCTACATCCACTCCGAAACAAACTATGGATAAGACTGTTGTTGGCCCTGCCAACAAGAACACGAAATCTATTCCTACATCTAGCTTGGCTAGTTATAGCATTTTAGATCAGCTCCAACGAACTAATGCTCAGATTACCATTTTTGAGTTGTTGAAGATCTCGCCTGCTCATAGGCATATTTTGGATAAGGCCCTCAATGAGGCAAATGTTCCCAAGGATCTTGATCTCAACTGGTTCCAATCTATGGTGGGTCATTTGACCTCGCCTCACTATCTATCCTTCTCTGAAGAAGATGATCACTCTTTGAGTCATCTGCATAATGCTCCCTTGCATATAGAGGTCATGATAGGTCCTAAGCGCGTCCGTCAAGTGCTCATAGACAATGGTGTTGGTCTTAATATTTGTTTCGCTAAACTGCTCACTCAGCTAGGTTATGATGAGAATTGTATAGACTCCCACAAAAAGATTACCATCAAAGCTTATGATGAGGAAGAATGCAAGTCTCAAGGCTCAGTTGTGCTACCTATCCATGTAGGACCTATTAAGAGAGATGTTACTTTTCAAGTTCTTGACATTCCTCTTGCCTACAATATCTTGTTGGGTAGGCCATGGATTCATGAGATGCAGGTTGTTCTGTCCACGTATCATCAATGCATTAAGTTTCCATTCCATGGGGTAGAAGTCACTGTACTTGCTAATACCAATTACTCTTGCAACACTTTTGCGCAATTCGTAGATAGCTTTGTTCCAACAAATAGAGAATCCACTGAGTTTTATGATGCTAAGCTGAAGGAAATGGAACAAACTTTGAGACTTAAGGATACAGGCATGGGAGAATATCGAATTGAACCTGTGCTATCACTGGATGCTCTTCCTCTATCTCCATGCTCTTATGGGAGACCTTCCAAGAATAACAAACTTTCTAATGCTTCTCCTCAAATAGTTTATGATGGCACCTTTGTGCGGGCCTCTATGCCTTTAGAAGATGAGGACGAAGAAAGAGCTATCAGAGCTTGGATCTATAAGGGAAAAGAAATAGCTGAAACAAGTACTCCACCTCTAGATTTAGAGCAAGAACCATACAGTGAGGCCTTCAAGATCATGAAGCACTTCAGCTATAAAGGGAGTGGTCCTATAGGAAAGAATGACAATGGCTTACTAAAACCCATTGAAGCTACGGGTCACTACACAAAAGATACTACTGGCTTAGGCTTTAAAAAGACTCCCTTTCATTTGGGGACCAAGATATTTGTCTCGGCTCTTGAGCCTAAACCTGAACCTGAACAAGAAATTGAAGCTGCCACTCTAGAAGTAAATCCAGAGGCCAGCTCTGATGAAGACACATTTCCATATTCTATTCCTCCGGAACTTGCTACACTCTTTGCAGAACTTGATGAGCCTATCATACCTATTCACATGGTAGAGATTGATACTGATTCTGACAAGACCTCTTCAATGCATCAATTCACATATGAGCAATGGAAAGTAACACTGAACGATGATCCCAATTTTCCAGGTGAACAATATAGGCCGCCACATTTTCAAAAGTATCTTGAACAAGAACAACTCCAGCAAGTTGTTAATGCCACAAGGAATGAAGATGAGTTAGGTGGTATAGCTAGTAGTAATGAAATTCCCACATCAAGTACTGACTCACATAAATATGAGTTTGATTCTTTGTCTGATGCTACTTATGATGTAGACATAGATACTATTCACGTGTATGAAAGACTTCTCGAAGTAGGTGAAGGGTCTAGCGTTAGGCTGCATGAATTAGATGCCACTAGTGTTAATGTGTCCTCTACTTCTAAGGTAAGGTCTTATAGGGATTCGAATGCTCCTTCAGATGAAATCGCTCTAGGTCTTGACTTGCTTGTCCGCACTTTTGATGGCTATATTGTGAATGCAATTGAACTAGTCACTACTTCCCTTTCACTTCGTCGTCTTGATCTGATAAACTGGAACTCCCCTTTAACATCCAATGAAGTCCTAACATTCCAGAATGATTATGATCTAGCCTATTACTTCCATGCTATTGAACCTATGATGTCCTCCACTAGTGAAAGTAGTGTCCACATGACAGAGGCGAATATCAAGTATCTTAGTCAAAAAATTAAAAGAAGAAAAAATAGATGCTCTGATGGTGAAAACCACTTTGTGGTAGTATCAAAGCCAAAAATAGTAAAAATAAAAGATGTATCCAAGGGTGAAAACCTCTCTGAGGTGCCCAAGGATGAGATACTTGATACGCTTCTGAGCCACTTTCAAGAGAGGTCATCAGTATTGATTGAGCCGACACAGCCAGTGAATTTGGGCATAGAGGCTGCTCCACAAATTATTCATCTAGCTCAGTCACTAACTGCAAAATAAAAAGAAGAGTTCGCGAGCTTCTTTCAAAGCAAGAAAATAAACTTTGCATGGACCTACTCTGACATGCTTGGATTAGACCCCAATCTAATCATGCATCATTTGTCCATTGCACCAGGTATCAAACCTGTTAAATAGAAGCTGCAAAAGATGCATCCACACGTAGCACTTTTGGTCAAAGCAGAACTAGAAAAGCTTCTCAAGGCTGGATTCATAAGGACTATTGATTATGCAGAATGGATTTCAAACATTGTTCTAGTCACTAAGCATGATAAATCTATTCGTGTGTACAAATTTTTGGGATCTCAATAAGGCATGTCCAAAAGATGACTTCCCACTGCCTAATATTGATATGATAGTAGGCATGACAGCTAGATATGAGATGTATTCTTTGATGAATGGCTTTTCTGGCTATAATAAAATAAAATTTGTGCCAGAAGATCAAGAAAAGACGGCTTTCACATGTGCCTAGGGCACCTTTTGCTAGAATGTCATGCCTTTTGGGCTTAAGAATGCTGGAGCAACATATCAGAGAGTTGTCACTACTATTAGCCAAAAGCATAAAACATGATGCATAAAACAATGGAGGATTATGTAGATGATACTTTAGCCAAAAGCATGCAATGAAAAACTCATCTCACAGATTTGGGTCCCATACTTGACCGCATGGAACAATTTAGTCTCAGACTTAATCCCAAAAAGTGTGCATTTGGTGTCACTTCCGGGAAACTCTTGGGTTACATCATTTCAGCTAAAGGCATAGAAGTGGATCCCCAAAAAGTGCAAGCTATTATGGACATGCCTCCACCCAAGAACATCAGTCAAATGAGAGGATTACAGGGAAGGCTACAATCTATTCGGCGTTTCATTTCATAGTTGGCTGACAAGTCGCAACCATTCACTAAAACTTTGCATAAGGGTGTGACTTATGAGTGGAATGAAGAATGTGACAAGGGACTCACTCAGATTAAACAGTATCTTGCTAATCTCCCTATATTGATGCCTCCTATTCATGGGAAGCCGCTTATACTGTACATTTCAACAACGAACACATCTTTGGGTGCTCTCCTAGCTCAAGAAGATCAAAACAACAAAGAGAGAGCCATATATTATATCAGTAGAACATTGGTGGCTTTTGAAATGAACTATTATGTCATTGAGAAAGCTTGTCTAGCAATAGTATTTGCTTCTCAGAAGTTGCGGCATTATATGCTCGCTCATACTACAAGGCTTATTGCAAAAATTGATCCACTGAAGTACCTACTGAGCAAGACTGCCCTCACGGGTAGATTAGCGAAATGGGTGATGATACTTAGTGAATTTGACATTGAATATGTGGAAAGAAAATCTATTAAAGGACAAGCAATTGCTGATCAGTTGGCAGAAGCTCCTTTGAAAGATCACCATCCTTTGAGTATTGAATTCCTAGATGAATCCATCATGCTTCTCACACATCAATCTTGGAGCATGTTCTTTGATGGATCATTCACTCAGCAAGGATCCAGTGCAGGCATTCTGTTTATAACACCTCAAAGATACTCATTACCAAAAGCTTATAAAATGTTGTTTCCCTGCACAAACAACATAGCTGAATATGAAGCTCTCATTAATGGTATGAAGATAGCTCTTGAATGGCATGTGGATGAGCTCCAAGTCTTTGGATACTCTTAGTTAATCATCAACCAAGTTAATGATGTCTATCAAACAAAGGATGACAAGCTAGTACCTTACAAAAGACTGGTGGATGATCTCAAACAGTATTTTGCACACATTTCTATCTAGCAAATTCCAAGGGCAAACGATAAAGCAGCTGATGCTATGGCCACTCTTGCTTCAATGTTACAAATGCCAGAAAATGACTTCAAACACAAATTCCTGGTGGAGGCATTACACTACCCTGCCTATGATATTCCTGAATCCCAGATGATCTGTTCAGTTATTGGACATGATTCATCTCACTACCACCATATCTTTTCCTACCTTCGTGACCAGATCATTCCAGACACCTATACCAGAATGAAAAGCATCACCTAATTCACACTGCTTCACGGTATGTCCTCATAGAAAATGACTTGTATAGACGGGGTCTAGATGGTACCCTCCTTAGGTGTCTAGAACCCAATGAGTCCAAACGTGCGCTAGCTGAGGTACATGAAGGTATTTGTGGGTCTCATTCTAGTGGTCTGATGTTGGCTCAAAAACTTATTAGAGCTGGTTATTATTGGCCAGACATGGAAAAAGAAGTTGTTCAATATGCCAAGACTTGCAAACAATGCCAATTTCACGGGAATCTGATTCATGCTCCGGCTAAGGAGCTTAGTCCTCTCATTAGTTTATGGCCATTTCAGTAATGGGCCTTTTATTTGGTAGGTCAAATACATCCTTCTTCTTCAAGAGGACATAAGTTTATCATCATAGCTACTGATTACTTTACTAAGTGGGTTGAGGTAGTGCCTCTAGCTATAGCTGATGGCAAGTTTGTGGCTATGTTTATACTGAACTATATCATTTGTAGATATGGTGTACCCTCATCCATTATCACTGACAATGGGGGACAATTCAAAAATAAGGACCTAACAGACTTATGCACCAAGTTTAGGATTATTCAGCATTGGTCATCTATCTATTATCCTTAGGGTAATGGACAAGCAGAAGCTTCTAATAAGACAATTCTCAAAATCTTGCACAGAACAATTCATAAATCTGGTATAGATTGGCATCTCCAGATTAATTCATCTTTGTGGGTTTACAGAACAAGTATTCGAACACCTACAGGGGCTACGCCCTTTGCCTTGGTTTGTGGAGCAGATGCAGTATTACCTATTGAGGTCAAGATTCCTACATTGCGAATCTCTCTGAGGGGCCTCATCACTGATGAAGAGAACAAAATATCCTGGCTTCAAGAGCTTGAGTTACTTGATGAACGTCGGAAGGTGGCATTTGATCATCTAAGAGCATACCAAAAGAGGATGTCTAAGGCCTACAATAAGAAAGTCAGACAAAGGGAATTTCAAGTGGGTGATCTCATCCTGAGAGAGAACCCCAAGAATCAGTAGCAACGAGTCCAGAAAGGAAAATTTGAACCAAACTAGCTTGGTCTGTATGTTATCACTACAACATTTGGGTCTAGCGCTTATTGACTCTCCACCACTAAAGGAGAACAACTCAAAGATCCTATCAATGCTCTTCACTTGAAGAAATTCTACAGTTGAGGCATTCTTTGTGTGCTTATGTACATACTTATTGGTCCTGAAAAAATCCTAAAAATGGTATATTGCAAAAAATCCTAAAAATTGCAAAATGTCCTGAAAAAATGATCATCTTAGTGAAAACCTAGTAAATAGGTGCTTTGATGTATCTATTATCTTGGTCAAAACCTGGTAAACAGGTGCCTTGATAATAATCAAAAAAATTGAACAATACAAAAAAATAAATACAAAAAAAAAAAGAAATATTCAAAAGTACAAACAAATTGAAAAAGAGAAAAATGTGTCATTGATGAAAACCTAGTAAACAGGCATCATGGTAGCAAAAATAGAATCTCTGCCAAGATGGTGAAAACCTGGTAAACAGACGCCTCTTCTTTCCTGAAGCTACATCTCATCTTAGCACCATTTGGCTCTTGCTTTCCTGCTTTAGTTTGTTTCTTGCTTTTAGTTCATTTCCTGCTTTAGTTTGCTAGCTCATGCACTGGCTTTCAATTGTCTTCGAGATTTCCCTCGACTCTTCATGGATTGGAACTGGTTCACACTTGGGGGCACCTTCCTGGTCTAGGGGGCATTGTCCTACCACTTTTTGAAAGTTTTGTTCGTGCATCAGTCACCAGCGGTTCTCACTGTGTCTACTTGCTGATGCCTAGCTACTTTTGAGATTTCTCTCCTTGAGGATCTCTTATGTATCGGTCACCAATGGTTCTCACTGTGCCTTCCTACTAATACCTAGCTCTCGTTTGAACCCCTCTCTTTTGGGATCTTTTCCTTACATCAGTCACCAGTGGTTCTCACTGCGTCTGCCTGCTGATGTTTCATTCATGCTTTATCCTCTCTTTCGAGAATCTTCCTTGTATCAGTCACCAATGGTTCTCACTATTTTTTCCTACTGATACTTGGTTTGCATGCCGATATCTTCTCAAGACTTCATCTCTCACGATGGTCACTAGTGGTTCTCACTGCGTCTGCCTGTTGTTGCTATCCCATTGAGACTTCGAACGTTCTGCGCTTTTGATTCGGCTTCAATCCACTTGAACACAAATGTAAATTGAAACTAAAACTGACTGTGTGTTCCTTTGAAGCATGTTGAGTTTTTCCTTTTCTTGTTTGTTTGTTTGCTTTATCATTTCCCCTCAAGCGAATCTAAGACATCTTTCTTGATTGAGAAACACGAAGATTGGGGGCATGATCTTTTCTTTTCTTTCTGTTTGTTGGTTTAGTTCCAATAATCCAAAGAATCTATCTAAGAGGGGTGTCCGTCTATAAGAGCCTTCATCTCGCATTGGATGGCCATGCATACCTCGACTCCTTTTATATGGACACTTTAGTGAGGTTGGTTCTTCTCCTTGTTTGTTTTGAGTAACTTCTTTCTGCCACAAATAAAATTGCTAACGCTCGTCCTGCTAAGTGAACATAAGGGTCACTGCGATCATTCTTTGGTGAAAGAAGGAACTCTTGCATGTCTGGTGTGTTTGTTCGCAAGCAACATTCAGGTCATTCTAGCAATTGTGCTTTGATGCTTATGTTAACTTGCTAAATCAAAAGGAATAGGTGTTCAGGTCATTCTAGCTTCTTGTGCCTTAATGCTTACATCTCATTCCGACAACTCTAAGACTTATGTCATATTCATATTCTCACGATTGCAATGATAGTGAGGATTGTATGGCATATTGTGATCGTCCCATGCCTAAATGAACTCAATGATGATAAATACGATGAGTCCAACAACCAAGTCCTAGGAATTGCATCTGTTCATTCTAGGCTTGCATTTATCTTAGGCTTGCATTTTCATGCTAAGTTTGCATTTTGAGATGATATCTTGGTACTCTCTCGATTGTTTGCTTTTGGATCTGTTCATCCAAGGTTCTCATCTTTTGTCCCCGTTTCATCTTGGTTGCACGAGTGTCTGGTCCTCGCTTTCGATCTTTGAAACTCAACTTTTTTTTATTAGTACCTGTCATATATTGCGACAATCCTACATGAGATGATTAGTACCATATATATTACATATCCATTGCATTTTTCATTGCATTGCATTTAAATTCATAAACTCATTTTCATCCATACATCTGTATCTATGTATACATGTACATCCACTATAAGCATAACTCAAATCATACATTACACATATGCATACATTCTATCCATCTATCACTGCATTTCACATTGCATTATCATAAAAATAAACCATGTGCATATTCATATTCATAAAAGGAAACATGTGCATTTCATACATTTCTATCCATACATCTAAAGCATCTAGAAAATATCTCATAAAATATCAATATCAAAGCAATATAGAAACAAGTACAATGATATCAAAACTGTTGATCTCATATATATATATATATATATATATATATATATATATATATATATATATATATATATATATATATATATATATATACATACATATATATATATACATATATATATATATATACATACATATATATATATACATATATATATATATATATACATACATATATATATATACATATATATATATATATATACATATATATATATATATATACATATATATATATACATATATATATATATACATATATATATATATACATATATATATATATATATATATATATATATACATACATATATATATATATATATATATATATATATACATACATATATATATATATATATATATATATATATATACATATATATATATATATACATATATATATATATACATATATATATATATATATACTATATATATATATATATATATCCAATGTCATGTACAAAAGAGAAGGGTGCTTCTCAAGCACAGTATCAAAAATGGGCTACAATATATATCAAAATGTGCTAACTCTACCCATCACCACCTGGAGGAGGTGGTGGCAGTGGTCTTTGCGGTGGTGGCATCGGTCGATGTGGAGGTGCCTACTGTGGAGGTGCCTGTGGAGCTCCAACATACTCAGTAAATGGTGGTACCCTGCTCTGAAAGATCCAGAATGACTCTGCAGTAAGTTGCATAATAATAAGCTGCCTGAGCAGCCTCATATCTCATCTCGATCCTCAACCATGCTAGCTCCTCCTGCAGTTGCCTGATCTCAGCATCCCTGTTAGCTACGCGGGTCTCCTCTCTAATGACTCAGGTATGATAGTCATCCCACTCCCGCTGGACCTGCCTCACTCTCTCACGACTCTTCCTGAGAGCCTCCTACAACTATGGTGTCCCCCCTCCTATAGGAACATCTGGCATATCCGTATCATCGCTCAAAGGCATCTTCTGCGAGGTATCCCCCATCCTCTATCTGGTAGATCTCTACTAAGACCCACTGCTCCCGACACTTGTATCCAACCCCATAGTCCTTAGGGGGATGTCTGTCTATGCTGACTGGGGCCTCAATGCTCTCTACCCAAGCTACTATAATGGTACTTGCTACTGTTGTTGGCCCTATGATCCCTGCTGTGCAGCCTGCTACTATGCAGGTTGTTGAACTGGTACCTGTTGAGCTAGTACCTACTGCTGATGTTGCTGCACAGGTTGTTGTTGTGCTCCCATACTGACAAGATCAATGAATCTAGGATGAGGTCATGCTATCAACTGGTCCCTGTATGTAGGTGTCACCCCTGCATTGGTGACATCCACCATGTAGTCCCATCATGCAGTTGGTATGCATACCTCTATCACACACCACCCCAGATCAAGTCTCACGTGCCACCCCTTCTTCTCCTCATCAGTGAAGTGGGCATAGGGGCAGTACTCATGTGATATATCCTACTGCCTACCAAATTGGCACAAGACACATGTAACAAGGAATCGCTCAATGATAGTAACACTCCATCCAATTAGTAAATGTGACACAAACATATGTGAAAGCTCCCGACGAGCATCATCCCAGGGCTCAATGGCAACCCAAGGTCTCTAGACAACACCTGCCATGTCATCCAGCTGTCCTCGCCATTGCTTCATCTTACCCAACAAAGGCTGAGTCATTAGACCTGCGTACCTATAAACATAAGGCTCCAACGCCTGTTGTGTATCATGGAAAATGGGCCTGCACACAAGGAGATGCTCCCAGACCCAGATCTACAAGACAAATACACCTACCGCCATGGTCCTCACACCGCGATACATGATCTCATGCAGCTCATGGTACATCTATGTGAGCATACACTCACCCCATTCTAATCTAACTACTGGTCTAGCCAGCATCCTCTGCAGCATCGTCCCCCAGCCACACTCTAAACCATGTTGACCTCGATCTGGAACAAGGTAGCAGCTCAGGAACATAGAAAGTAAAATAGCTAATGGGTGAGCACCACCATATCTACGAATCAGGTCCTCCCAGGAGATGGCCCAGCCCATCACTAGATCATTTCTGAAGATAGTCCTCAAGGCTACTATACTCTGTTGTGGCTATGTATCATACTCTACTTGAGTACCATGGACAAGTATCCTTAGGATCTTGTATATATCCTCGGGAGTCACAGTCATCTCCCCCATCAAAAAATGGAAAGTGTTCATCTCCTAATGGAAACGCTCTACGAGTGCACCAAGAAGACTATGATTTACCCGAATGTCGGGTAGATCACGCAAGTATCCTAGACTGAGCCCCTCAATGTGAGCACTCTCTGCATCCATCAGTCTCTGAACTAATGTAGTAATCACTGGATGATGTGACCTGAAGGCACCATCGGGGAAGTCAACCTACAAAGAAAGCGATGACATTGGATCAGTATCTCAATATGATGGTTTTCAAAACAACAACAATAAATGCAGTAAGACATCTACCCTAGACATGACTCTACGATGCTCTACTTGGCTGATTTTATGCAAATTTGACAAATTTTGACAAAAACATTTCAACTTTGCAATAGCTTTTCACGTGAGGAAACTATTCCTTCACGCGAGACAGGACTTGTTCTTGTGTGAGCAAGAGAAATTTCACGTGAGACCAACTTTCAGTTCACACGAGCTTCCAAATAGACACCATGTGAAGAAACCCTAATTGATGTGAGGAAACTACTTTTTCGTGCGAAAGGATATCTAAGCTGGTGCGAGGAAACTACTTCCTCGCACGAGATTGGAAGAACATGCCCTAAAAGTTGCTAGATCTACCCTAAATCGACCTAGAAAGTGGTACAAATCGAAATGCAAAGAGGTTTATTGACTACTTACAGGTGTGTCATACTCCAGTGGCCGGGCGTGTTGTCAGGAGCACTCAAATCAATGCATATGCAATTGAAGACCCTCCATTTCTCTCTCAGAGCTCAAAATCACAAGAAGACGAAGGTGAATAATGAATTGAAAGTGACCCCTCTAGGCCTTATATAGCTTTTTGACCTAATTTTCAAAAGTGCTCCGTTTTCTGCAAAAATTGTACCCTTGGCTAAATCGACTGCTCTGAATCCATTTTCGGGATTGAAATTGAAATCTAACATCTCTAGATAGCTCAAAATCATGTTTTAAATTATGGGACCCTTTGGGATCGGATGCTTGTGCAGTCAGCCTTCTGGTGTCATCTTCTTGCCAGACTCTCATCTTTGCATCATGTTCTCAAGATCTTTGCTCTTTTCATCAAAGTCAACCATGGTCAAACCTGGTCAGCAGGACCCCCCGATCACTCCAAATTTGCTTCTGCTTTGTAACCTCTTGTTGTCAATCATCCTTCTGATATGTCATCTTTCAATTTTGCTCTTATCAGTCTGATATGAATCAAAGTCCTCATCGCTTGAGGCATCTCATCACTAGGGGCATCTTCGTGTCTCGCATTTGGTCATCTAGTCATTTATCTTTTTTAGGTATCTGAGCAATCTAACTCGAATCCTCGAGGATCAAGCTTTGTTCTGGAGATGGTTCTCAAAATCTATTAGGTATTGGGGCAATCCAACCCTAATTATTGGGAGTCAATCTTCATTTTGGAGATAGCTCTCGAAATCTCTTTTAGACCATTATCTGGGTAATCTAACCTAGGTCTCAGAGTGCTAAGCTTCATATTGGGGCAATCTAACCCTGATTCTGGAGATATTCCTAAGTCTGCATCTGAATCTCATTCTAGGCATTGGCGCAATCTAACCTCGATTCTCATCTTCTCTCAAGACCGTTGTCTTCGCAATCTAACTTGGACTTCAGAAAATCATGCTTTATTTGTTCGGTGTCTTGGCAACCTAACCTAGACCTCCGAAATTCTTGACATCTGTCATATCAGACTATTCTTTGAATCAACGCGCTGCTCGCACATCAATTCAAAGAGGGGCAAATGTAATACCCCAAAATTGGCACCTAGTAAATTTAATCAATTTTGGTGCATTTTCGTCAAATTTTACATCATCAAAGTCCTAGTTTACTAGGCAATTTTTTCTCTCCTACCTAACTTAATTTGACTTGATGTCAATTGCAAAAACCCTAAATTGCATTAATCAAATATTATAATTAATTCCTAAAGTCTTCGACTTTTATTAGCTAAATTACCCCTATGATAAATTAATTTAATTCTAAAGTCCTAAGTGCTTTAAATTAAATTAAACCCACCCCATTTGGCTAATATACATAAAAAGGAATTAATATTACTTGTTATTTGAATGGACACCTTTATTTGAATTAATAATTCAAATTATTCAAACGGTCACCCTTATGTGGCAATAAACATTCTTTTAATTACGTAATTCATGCAATTTATCTCAATTGGGAATGAAGAGTCGGGAGTTTCAAATCAAGAACCTTTTCATTCTCTCCCCGAGCTTGTCTATTTAATGAACCTCATTCTTCATTCAAGAGGGAGCAATTTTGAGAGTAACTAAACTATAGCAATTTTTTGTCTCAATTTCATATTTTCAAGCTTTCATTGCATATTTAGATTAATTTCATCTAGTTTAATATTGCACTTTAATTATAATTAGTTTGCTTAATCTCATCTTTATTTCAAGTTCTTTAGAGTAAATCTGCACTTCATATTTCTTTTAAGCTCTTAGATTAATTGCACTTCATTCTAGATTAATTTCAATTTGATTATCTTCATTAGCTTTCAAATCCTCCATTGTAGTACTGGTCTAATGGTTGTTGGGCTCTCGTTTTGAGAGTAATCAAACACCCCGTCTACATAGGAGGCAACATGTTGCTTCACCATGAATTTTGAATTGAGTAATCAATACTCTCTTTCATGATTTGATCGTGTGAGTAATGACTATGTTGCGTGTGTAGTTGGATTAGAGGTCCACATTCAACCATATACAATAAATACATAAAACAATACAAATTTATAAATTAATCAACTCCCATCACTTTAATGTGTTGTTATTCAAAAAGAAATGAATTAGTTCATCATAGTAATGTTAAACAATGTCATGCTTTACTTATAGCATTTTGGATATTAACCATCACACAGCTTATAATACATTTATTCACAAACAAATAAGAAGGCGAAATCCCCAGCCATATTAAGTAATAATCATTGTTAATCACCATAATCGACAAAGGTGATCATAAGGAAATTGATCCCAAACTCAACATCAAATTAGTGACACTTATAACAAGTAGACCATTTGTACTTAATAAGAGCTCATGCCATAAAATCTTAATGGATTAATTTAACGTCATCATTTAATACAAATTAGAAAGCTTTCCTAACTCATTCATAATCATGTCATGGCCAAGTTTATCATTCCCTTGATTCTTGGAAGGATAGACCATATATTTTGAAGCTAATATATACCCTTCTACACTAGTTAATGATCCAAGACACAAGGCCATATTGTTTGACACATGAATTCTTATTATTTTAGTTTAGATAATACTTGGGGCATTCTCATACATTCACATTGAGGTAAACAACAATGACAATGACTCTAAAAATTCACCCAAGATTGGAGTAAACTTCGTAAAGTTGAATACCACCCATCTCAAAGTAGATAGGCTTGAAGATGATGGTTTTTCTTTCATTGGCTCAAACGTATATAATGGAAACATTAATCAAAAGGTGAGATCATTGTCATATGATGCAAATTTAGCCTCAAGCTTAAGCATATTGAAAATTAAAAAATATTTTGGTTAGTGACAACTGTAAACTTTAGGTGTATTTGTTAGAGTTTTAGGTGACTCTACAACACCCCCATGATCGAATGCAAGACCAAGATAACTTCCACAAGAGATTGGAAAGATAATTGCATTAAGATGCAAGAATGATATTATTGATAATGGACATGATTAAAATGTACATAATAGGCCTCCTTATATAGGAAAGGCAATAAGAGACAATGATAAGAAGCTAATAAACTATCACCTATGCAAGGTGTAATCACATCTCCACCAAATGTGGATCATCCTCCATTATACAATGAAGTATGTGCCATAGGATGAGGACGATAATGTGATATGTTCACTAAAGGTGGATCTCACACTTAAAGTGGAATTTTTCCTACACCATGTGCTTAATTGAGGTGCAAAATCCTAGGTGTCTCAATGACAAACTAATATGAAATGCATTATCCTAAGTAAGATTAAGTAAAGTGTAATTAGGAATATTTAATTACACCAACACCCCCCTTAGGTGCAACTTAGGGGAATGCACTTAAACTCACACTTATAAGATGGGTCCTGGCTACTAGGCCATGTTAGGTACCCATGTACAATATACAATGCAATACATGAAATGCAATCTCTCATAAAGTGGAGAAATAAGGAAAACCTCATGGGAAAAACCCTCCTCCAAAAAGAGAGAAGAAAACACAAGATGCATGGATGGATGGAGTACTCAAGACCCCCCAAGAACTACATACATCATGTATATACAAAAATTATCCCTCATAAGAAGGATAGTAGGAGACATGATATCCCCCCCCCCCCCCCCCCATAATGAATAATCTCCTACAAAAATGGTGAGTGCTTGAAGAAAAAATATAGTATAATGACTACAAACAACATTTCTCCCCTTGGGAAGAAGATATACCAAGTACAGATGTAGGAATGCTTCCCATTCTGGATAGGAACTCGAAAGTGGAATCCAAATGAAGTGTGATGAAGATTCCATGAACCAATCCACATCCAAATGAAATGAGGAAGAAGGTCTCCAAATATGCATCTCTGAAGACTGAATAAGAATCTCCAAGCTCATAGAATCTATCACATCAGCAAACTGAACCATGAAATGTGACAAACCAAGTGAAGGAGAAGAATTAAGAATATCAATATTGGCCTGATTCAATTATGAGTGTAGAATAAGCTATTTGGATATCACCATTGCATAGTCTATTTGGAGAAAATTTGGGGTTTTATATTTTGTGGCTTTCTATTGCAAGTCAATATTGGAGCTTGGTGGTGCAAATCAGAGGTTGGCATCATATTAAGAAGGTCCAAAAACCCCTAAATCAAATTTTGTTTCATCCAAATCAGACACTGAGGCCAAATCTAGAGCCATTTGAATTTTGGAAGTGCAACTACGATGATTAAGAAAAAATAATTTCATATGCAATTTTCAAACAACGATATCTCAGTCATCTGGACTCCTTTTTTCGAGCAATTCTATTTTGTTTTGGGGTAGAATTTCATGATCTACACAATGGTGTGGGTGGTTTTTTTATCTCTGTTTTAAATTTTTTTTTAAAAATCACAAATCTCGGTTTTTGCAACTTCCAAGGCCTCGTTCGGGCTCATATGAGCTCCTTTTCAAGTGCAATTTTTTTTAAAGTACATAATTTTTTCTATATTTTCCAAATATAGAATCAAATTTCAGTGATTGTGATTAAAAAAATTTACTTTCAGAATTTGGCTTATTTTTGTAATTGTAATGCATAAGCCTTAGCGTGGTCTTTTGCATAGTGATATAAGTCTATTATAGCCTGATTGTGGAGTGTAATAATTTGTTGATCTCAATTTGTAATGTGAGAAGTGTATCATTAATGTAATCATGAGATATGGTAGACATCCTGCTATAATATATTTGACTAGGGATAATTATGAGTCATGGGCAAAAGGAATCATCACACATTGTAGATGGTGCTTAATCTCTTGCCTCATCTTTATGGACTCATACCTAAGCCAAAGACAAAGTGGAAGAAAATAGTTTGGAAAGATAAAAATGGTCATATTAAAGGATTGATTGGTATGAGTCTCTTCTCATATTTTTGTCATTCAGTCTACTCCAAAATCAAGATAACGCATACTATATTAGAGTTTTAGGTGACTCTACAACACCCCTAGGATCGAATGCAAGACCAAGATAACTTCCACAAGAGATTGGTAAGATAATTGCATTAAGATGCAAGAATGATATTCTTGAGAAGAGGTATTCACATCTTGAGAGCTCTGATTCCATGTTAGAGTTTTAGGTGACTCTACAACATCCCCAAGATCGAATGCAAGACCAAGATAACTTCCACAAGAGATTGGCAAGATAATTGCATTAAGATGAAAGAATTATATTATTGATAATGGACATGATTAAAATGTACATAGTAGGCATCCTTATATAGGAAAGGCAATAAGAGAAAATGATAAGAAGCTGATAAGTTATCACCTATGCAAGATGTAATCACATGTCCAGCAAATGTGGATCATCCTCCATTATGCATTAAAGTATGTGCCATAGGATGAGAATGATAATGTGATATGTGCACTAAAGGTGGATCTCACACCTAAAGTGGAATTTCTCCTACACCATGTGCTTAATTGAGGTGCAAACTCCTAGGTGTCTCAATGACAAACTAATATGCAATGCATTATCCTAAGTAAGATTAAGTAAAGTGTAATTAAGAATATTTAATTACACCAACAAGTATTCCCTAAACCTTCTCCCATGGACTTGGGTCATAGGGAAGTCCTTTTCCTAGGACTACCTACATACTTGTGTCCAAACCGGATTGAAGTTCCATGTAGTTCTTTTCATTAACTTTGAAGGAGTTTAAAAATGGGTTTTGATGTCTAAGGTTTTATGATCATTATTTTTTCCATGGTGGTGGAATAGAATGAATATTGTAGAATTAAAACCATAGAAGGATTTAATGTTTAACAATGCAAACTTATAAAGTTTATGGTTTAATAACAAAAATCTAAAATTCAATATCATAATAGGGTTCCCTTAAATGATTCCCAACAATTAATAATGTGTAATAGTATGCAGGAAAACACGACCATGTTTCCAATTATCAAACATATCTTAGTGCACTTTTGTCTAAGGATATTGAGAACTCAAACTAAACATCAACACAATACTATTCATAATTCTACTTGAGCATACCATAATCCATTATAGGCTCATCTTATTAACACATTTTCTAGGTCACTTACTTATCCACGAGAAATTCACTTTGTCTGCACCAACAAATCGTGATTGTTTCTTGTAAATAACATGATATTTACAGCTAAATTAATTAGTAGTTTAAGCCTTTGCAAAAATTCATTAGGAAAAATGGAGACTCATACTAGATCTCTATAAGCCCCTTCAGGTTTTACACTCGGTATAAATTGTAAAATTTATTTACACTGACATATATGATAATTATCTTAACATTCCATATTGACACAAGTAAGATATACAATTATATATGTACATTTAGCTCTACTAACATTCATACCCATTATTGTAAAAATGCTACATTAATTTGAATAACATGTTAAAATTTATACTGAACAATATTACAACATGTGCAAATGGCACTCTCAGTCCCACTCAATGGTAATTCAGACTTACAGCCTTCTACGACTCCTCTTGGATACATCTCTTTGGATATTGATATTTCTTTCTTGCAACCTACTCTAATGAATCCTAGTGATTATGCCTTTGCATTGGGTATGTTGGTTGTGGTTTTGATCCCAAAGGTGTACACTAGTGGGACATAGCCTTGGGAAGTTCAATGAACAAGGGAATATTCTTCTATTTGCAGCCAACTTCTGGGATTTAAGGAGTTGGCTCTTTGTTTGGGGGAAAGTAAAAGAGAAGAAGGAAAAAGAAATGCATACATGACTATGCTATGAAAATGCATTGAGATACTCATAACAAATTGTCCATCATAATGCATAACATAGCTTTGTCTTTTAAAGAGTTCACAAAAAAAAAAAGTGTAACAACATGATCCAATAGACTCTAATTAACAAATGCAAACAAAACAATGAAAGCTAACAATCGATCACCTTAATATTTGATAAGAAGAAAGAAATAAAATCATTTCACTAATTTGAGATAAGCACATACAGAGGCCAACTTTGCACAAATTTATGTATTTATCCTTTTTTTTCATGAACATAAAATTCTAAGGTTTGAAACTACAACAAATAGGATCCTCTTAATTTTTTATTTTACCAAAAATGATCCACCTTTAACACACCATTCCTTCAGGCTTAAACAATTGATTCTATAACCTATGAAGAATTTCCCCTAAAACCAAAAAGATTATCCACCTCATAATTTCTTAGTCATCATTGCAGCGATAGGAACAAACTAACCGATCAATCCTGATAGCTCCCCTCTTTAAGGAATCACTATCACTTGTTCATTAATAGATAGAAAATAAATAAAAATCCTATCAGATTTATTATCTCCTTGAAGGAGAAACTATTCAGTGTTGATACAATGACTTTTATATGGAATTCTAGCTAAGCTAGGGGTACAAAATCCCTTACACTTCTACGATGCTTAGAGATAGGCTTAAAGCATAGAACATGGATTGATCATGCTTCCTACTTTCTAATAATTTATTTATCTATTTCTCTCTCAAAATTGAATTATATAGGAAAAACCCAGAAGGGAGCCCTGTACCAAATGCTCAATGTGTTTCTTCATCTACTTTACTGTTCAATCTAGAGCATCCAGACATGCTTTACTCTTGGGGGCTTCTTGGTTGCATATGAAGAATTCATTAACTATTTTCTAATGCCTATCTCCTAATGCTTATTTATATCGCTTCTAAAGCATCTTCAATTGTTGGCAAGTTGTCTATACTGAAGTATATGACTAGATATAGAGTTGTCATTATGGCAACAAAGTCATATAGCAGTTTGGAGTCAACGCACTAAGTGTAAAGATTAGAAATCAGTTAAGTGTTAAAGACTGGACAACATATAGAGTTCCTGCAGCTCAAAGCACCTACGCGCATGCGTACGGATGAATTATGGTATGCACCCTAGAAGTTAAGGTTGTTAGACTATATTCTTACTTAGTCTAAGAACGCATAAGTAGATATGCAAAGATGTGAAAGTTACAGTTAGTTGAAGTTGCACAGCCAATGTATGCAAGCAGAGAATAGAGCATAGAGCCGACAGTGACTATTTTGGTTTGTGATTATAAATTAATGTTGTAGAGGCTATGCACCCATTGTATTTAGGTTGCTGACATATGTATATGTATAATTGTAATCACGCTTAAGCCAATTCATTTGGAAGCATTATTTGTAATTAGTTATAGGGCCGACCTAATTATATAATTGGTATGAGCACACAAATATAAGGTGCGCCCATTGTATTCGGTATAGAAGTGGAAATAGAGTTGTGAGAAGCAAAGAAGAGGTATGCAAAGAGAGCATATGATGTATTAGAGCTTTACAATAGGTCAAAGCATCAGTGCACCAAAGGAACTGATCTAACAAGTAGTGTCATAGTAACATTTCACCTGTAGATATAGTGTGTATCTAATTCAGAAGGTTGTAGCCTTCATCATTTGAGCAGTGAGCTCTAGGACAGTGAGTCCACTCCCTAACAGGGATCATAAAAGACTCCTAACAGGGTCTGACCCTTAACAAGGTCTATTGTACTAAAAGCATTGTAAAGCTACTCCTAATAGGGTAAAGGATCTTCTAACAAGGATCTCAAAACACTAGTGCAGATTATTAGTGGGTATCAAGTCCCACAGGGGTTTTTACCTATTTGGGTTTCCCCATAACCATATTGGTGTCATGTGTTGATTTCATGTTTCATTTTTATGTGAATGTTTAATCCAGTACTTAAGCATTTATAATTAAGTATTTAGATTAAAGTGAAAATTTAAAATACAGTGAACACTGATTCACCCTCCCCCCCCTCTCAGTGTTCCCATTCCTAACAATTGGTATTAGATCTCTAGTCCTTAGCAAAGAAGTTTAACCACTTGAGAAGATCATGGACAAAGCAGAAATGAAACATCTAAAGAAGAATCTTGAAGCAGCTCTTGAAGACCTAGACAATTCAGAAAGAGAAATTGAAGAACTAAAAGAAAAAGTCAATGATGTTCAATTAGTTATCAAAAGACTAAGAAAGGATTTGAAAGGGTGCTCTAATAGTGAACGTGAAGAAAAAATCAAGAAGCTGAATGAAGAAAATAAGTCCTTGAAAGAACAACTTGAAGAGTTTGATGATAAGCTGACTAATAATTAGGAAGTCTATGATGAACAGATCAAAGAGAAGCTTCAGTTGAATTAAGAACTAAGGCAAGAAAACATGGAAATCTTGGATCTAAGAAATAACAAAGAAAGCTTGGAGTTTGAATTGAAAAAGTCAAAGGATCATATAGCCAAATTACACACCAGTGCTGAATTGGTAGAATCACAGTTGTATGCAAGAAGAATCAAAGGAGACACTAGCTGTATTGGGTATAATGAAGCATAGAATCAGATTGACAGTATGCGAGCAAGAAAGGATTCACAAAAGAACTCTACTAATAATGAGAAGACTGAAGATCAAACCAAAGACAATGGTGGTCCTCCTAGGAATGAGCATAAGCTAGTAGAACACACCTATTTTGCATGTAATAAGCATGGACACATTGCAAGGAACTGTACAGAGGTAAAACCTTTTAATGGTTACTGTTATACATGTAATAGATTTGGTCATAGAGCAATAAATTGCAAGACTAGTAAGAAGAGCAAGATTCAACATGATCAAAGAAATCAGAATCAAACAAATGTTAGAAGTTCACATAATGTTACATGTCAGATATGTAACTATAATGGTCA
The DNA here is from genome assembly GCA_027943335.1 of Chamaecyparis obtusa. Classification (NCBI taxonomy): domain Eukaryota; kingdom Viridiplantae; phylum Streptophyta; class Pinopsida; order Cupressales; family Cupressaceae; genus Chamaecyparis; species Chamaecyparis obtusa. Next base: position 39,021 of record BSBK01005874.1, on the reverse strand, counting down.
CTCAGCCAGAACATGCAAAATGGTGACTCATGTCAATGCGCTAAGGAATAATAGACCTCTAGTGATATGTCACACCTATAAAAAGGCTAGACATATCTCAAAGCTTTGTAGATCAAGGATGCAAGGTCAGGAAAGCCCTAAAAAGACCGAAGAACTAGTTTTGGATCCTGAAGCAGAAGTCAAGTTTTTGAAAGCCTTAGAGGATGCGAGCTTGATTTGGTCAGAAGGAAAGAAGGAAAATGTTGTTGAGAATGTATTGGATGCATCCCAAGTGGATGCAACCTCTACATCTGCTTAAATGACCCTTAGGGTCACAGGGGGAGCTAATTTAGCTCTAGACCCCTGCGTGGCTAGTATACTCATCCTCAGAGTATGTGCCTTTGTACTTAAGCTATTGAAGTGTATAGGAACCATTGTGCAAGAGCGCACACACTGATTGTTAGCAGAACTCAAGTTTGAAAATTTGAAGTGACAGCCTGGTTTACGCGAGTTGCATTAATGGAAAATTTCTTACTTTAAGTACACAGAAAGTTGTTTGTTCACTCATTACATTCATATTTAGAGTGATTGGAGAGAAAATTGAGCCTTGGAAGTTGTGAAGATTTGAGATTGAGCTATTAGTAATTGTAGTGCATTTGATCGATTACAGAAACCCTAGCTCATTGCGCTGATTCAAAAACCATCTGAACATCTCAAAGATCATTTGGAAAGAGAATATCAAGTAAGTAATGGCCACTCCTATTGTTTTTTATGTTGCTGAGAAGAAGAGGTATATTTTTAAGAGGCACCCATTTAAGTCAACCCTAGATGATTTAGAGGGAGCTTTCTCCCATGCGTCGATGGGTGTCATGCATGTAGAAGACATAAGGGCTTACATCTATTGTAAGAAGGAACTTGTTGGACTGCATAGGTTAAGGGCACACATGGATGCAATGTTGAAACTAGACAAAATGTTCATGGATGAATACACCAAATGGAATGATCACCCTATTGTTGAGTATGCCATGGCATATGAATTCTATGAAACTGAATGGATTAAAATATTGTTGAGCTGAATCCATGATGAGTTGTTTTGGATTGTAGATGTACTAGTAAGAATAACAAGAGACCTAATTCATGAGATGACAGGCCTTTCTAAGATAGGCGCCATCCTTCCTGTGGGTAAGGATGTCAGGAAAATGGTGGAGCAAGTGTGTAAATCCAAAAGTGATAAGCCCGGCATGACCATTGAGCCCATAGAGAAACTAGACATCAAGTTGATATAACTGATATTGGGTTACATATTTCATCACACCATATTTCATCACACCAGCAAGGTGAATAGTGTGTCTGCGGGCACTATTCTAGCAGCCATTCGTCTTGTGCAAGAAGATGGAGAGTTCAACTTGTGTGAGATCTTGTGCGCATAGTTGATAGACAATATCAAAGCCATCAAACATGATAAGACTAAGGTATTTAGGTTTGGGTCCCTAATCATCTATATGTACCTTCATATAGTTGGTAAAGTGTCAAACTTGTATCTAGACAAGTCCATTCCTACCATGCCTCAGATATCAAACAAGGCAACCACAAAAAGCACACTTAGAGATTACATTACTTTGGAATTGAAGACCTTCAGAGAAAAGATGCAGATGAGGTACAGGATTCCTGAGAGTATTGTAGAAAAGTATAAAGATACAATATGCTTCATGGTGGAGATTGATACTACATGTGTGGAAGCTGTGGAACCTAGGACTAAGTGGATTCATCCACTTGGGTATGAGGTTGAATAACAAGTTCTTGAAGCTTATGCATAGGTACTGCTATCAGCCCCTAAGGATGTCAATGAACCTAGGTGGGGAACCTATGAAGAAAAGACTAGAGAAGTTGATGCTAAGTTGAACAATGCTGCAATAAAGAAAAAGGTTGCAAAGGTCACATCAGAGATCCTAAGAATACATGGTGTATCACAAGCAGACCTTGATAAAGCAAGGGATGAGAATATTTCCCTAGAATTGAAGAGTGCAGCAGAAGAACAAGAAGATCCCAAGATGAAAAAGATAAATATTGAAAAAGATGACAGTTAGAAGGATAAAGAAGACAATACTCCTTTTGTGCCCAAAGATACTCCTCTAGAGTATAAGCCTTTATTCGAGAGGAAGAAAGAAGCAAGCACTAGTCATCCATCCTCATGAGCATTAAGGAGCAAGAAAAACACTCAAGCACCTCCTCAGGCAGGATTCAGAACTAGCCTCAAAGTTCTATATGCAAGAATTGTTGATGAGGGAAGGATTGATCAAATAGGGAAGTTCTATGAATCATACAGTGAGATTGATAAGTCTGAAATTCATGGTATGATTATCAAACATATGATAAAGTTCAAAAAGATAGTTCTTGAATTGAAAACAGAAATTCCAGATAATGTATGGGACATTTTAGAACATCTAAAGAGACAAGCTAATGAGGAAGATCAAATAATAAGAGAAAAAGTATTAGAAGATACTCTTCCTGTATGTTCTAAAGAAGAAGAGAAACTGATATTGAATTTGGTGAAGCCACACCTAAAATGAGGACTCTTCACATCATGAATAAAGATTATGAGTTGATTACGAAGGAAACAGAGAAGGCCTTTGAAAAGGTGTTATTGGAGCAATAGATCAAACCACCCACTGCGCCCATCACTCATGCACCCATTAAGGAAGATAAAGTGGCAGAACCCACTAATGTACCAATGACAGGTCCTCAAGACTCAGCCCCCATGTCAGAATCACCCAAAGACAACAAAATTATCATAGATAATGTGGAAATAGCTATGGTGGCTACTGATAAGGAGTTGGACAAGTTTGAGGAAGCATTTTTCAGCATTGAGGAAGCAGAAATCTTATGCAGCAATACCCCTCCCACTCAGCAAGAAGAAGTAATCATAGAAAATATATCTAATGAGAAAGAAGAAGAAAAGAAAGGAGTAGAGGTAGAAAAGAAAGATGAATCTTCTATTGATTTGGTCAAGGTGAAGCAAGAGGTGATGGATAGCACTCCCATCACTCCCTCCTCAGCATTGTTACCAAGTTTCACACCTGACACTAGCAGTTTGGACTCCTAGAAGGAAGAAGACCTAATTAAATTCAGCATCCTAGCTATGGAGAAGGAGAAGGAGAAGCAAGCAATGAGGAATCCTCTCTTGGTGAAATCAGTAAATATTTTGAACAGTTTGCTGCCAGAGGATAAGAAAATGGTAAATGTACATTCAGTTGATGATGTGAACACAGTCATCTCTCAGTTCAAAGTAAATTTTTCAAGCCTAGAAGAATCTGCGGCCATAGTGGCAGAGGAGAAATAATTAAAGAAGAGACTCAATGAACTAATGAGTAATTTTGCACTAGACTTGAACTCTCTTAAGTCTGGTCAGGCATCATTGAAGGAGTTTATAGATCAAGGAAGGAAAGTCATTGTAGAATCCATGGATCAGGATAATTTCAATGATGCCCATCTTAAGAAGATAAAAAATGCAGAGGAAATGATTGAGAAGGTGAAGATTTCAATGCTAGACATAGCCACTAATGCAAAAATGTGCAACAATGTCTATCAAGGTTAGTTGGACATAATTGAGAAGGTAGAGAAAGAAATGGAGAAGATAAGGTCTACACAGACTCAATTGAGGAACGCTCTTGCGCCCTCACTAGACATTCTCAGTCAAAACATAAAGAAGATTGATGCGACCATGATAACCTATGATCAAGGTCCGAGCACAGAATTGGAGAAGATGGAGAAGCTTCAATATGCATTATGCGCCCATCTACAGATAGTCAATTCTTTGATAACCTTTTGGAAGAAGGAGATCCAAAAACTCAAGATTGCATATCCGGATGTTTTCCCTCAATGAGTGTATGTAGATAAAGTTTTTTTTATGCACCTTTGTCATTAATGTCAAAGGGGGATTTGTATAGAATATGGAGTACATATATGTATAGGGAGATATAAGAGTTTGTATAGAAGACAAAAGTTTTTTGTGTAAAGGAATAGTTAGAGACTTGGCCATATTCCTTTGTTGCCATCAATGACAAAGGGGGAGATTGTTGGCAAGTTGTCTATACTGAATTATATGACTAGATATAGTTTTTTCATTATGGAAACAAAGTCATATAGCAGTTTGGAGTCAGCGCACTAAGTGTAAAGATTAGAAATCAGTTTAAGTGTTGAAGACTAGACAACATATAGAGTTCTTGCAGCTCAGAGCACCTGTGCCCATGCGTACAGATGAATTATGGTATGCACCCTAGAAGTTAAGGTTGTTAGACTATATTCTTACTTAGTCTAAGAACACATAAGTAGATATGCAAAGATGTGAAAGTTACAGTCAATTGAAGTTGCACAGCCAGTGTATGCCAGCAGAGAACAGAGCATAGAGCCGACAGTGACTATTTTGGTTTGCAATTGTAAATTAATTTTGTAGAGGCTATGTTCCCATTGTATTTAGGTTGCCGACATATGTATATGTATAATTGTAATCATGCTTAAGCCAATTCATTTGGAAGCATTATTTGTAATTAGTTATAGGGCCGACCTAATTGTATAATTGGTATGAGCACATAAATATAAGGTGTGCCCATTGTATTCGATATGGAAGTGGAAATAGAGTTGTGAGAAGCAGAGAAAAGGTATGCAAAGAGAGCATATGATGTATTAGAGCTTTGCAAGAGGTCAAAGCATCAGTGCACTAAAGGAACTAATCTGACAAGCAGTGTCACAGTAACAGTTCACCTGTAGATATAGTGTGTATCTGATTTAGAAGGTTGTAGCCTTCATCATTTGAGCAGTGAGCTCTAGGAAAGTGAGTCCACTCCCCTAACAGGGATCATTGTAAAAGACTCCTAACAGGGTTCGACTCTTAACAAGGTATACTATACTAAAAGCATTGTAAAGCTACTCCTAACAAGGTAAAGGATCTTCTAACAAGGATCACAAAACACTAGTGCAGATTATTAGTGGGTATTAAGTCCCACCGGGTTTTTACTTATTTGGGTTTCCTCATAACCATATTGGTGTCATGTGTTGATTTCATGTTTCATGTTTATGTGAATGTTTAATCCAGTACTTAAGCATTTATAATTCAGTATTCAGATTAAAGTGAAAAGTTAAAATACAGTGAACACTAATTCACCCTCCCCCCCCCCCCCTCTCAGTGTTCCCCGTCCTAACATCAATCACATCATATAATTTTTGCACTAATAATGAGTCAATGAATTTTGGAGTGATAGATAAAAGGATCTTCTCTACAGGTTCCAACTTCTATTCTAAGCTTTTGAGACTCATTTATGAACTCAAGCATCAACTTCAAGGGAGCAACTATGTCCTTTATTCTCTCCCAATGTGATATATACAACTATTGAAGCATTGAGAGAATATTTGTTTGTTGAGAGCAGCAAACCAAGTCATCTTTCAAGTGTTGGAGTTGTTGATCTTACACTTGATTCTCTAGCTAAGGTTGTTGTCTAATCATGGAGCTAGAGAGCTCCTATCGGACTTGTGTCAATTCTGGTAGTTTTTCCTACAGCTTATTCTTGGCATTTTCCCTTTCCTTTTTCTTAAATGTCTCTTTGAGCCTAAGCTTCAATTAACTCCTTTTGAATCTTAGCCTTTTGGCTTTGCATTTCCCATTGGAGTTGTTATTACATGCTCTCTAAATCAAAGAGGTTCTTTTGCACACGAGTTCATTCATGTGCTTTATCATACAATTTTGAGTCTAGAACCACTTTCTCCCCCTTTCTAGCACCAATCTCAACTTGGGCATCTTTTAGGTCTCTTTCCAATTTGGCCCTTTCAACTTGCTCAACTTGGAGGATCACTTTGGTAGACCTTTCTTGTAACTCCTTATTTAATCAGGTGATTTCAACATCCTTGCCCTTTATTTCAATGTTCTATCAGTTGAATGTAGTTATAATAGTATTGAGCTACATCTCCCTATTGTTGGCTCATCGAATGACCTTCAAGAAGTTGTTGGAATTACCGGTAAGGATGCAACTGGTAAATGGTAAAGTCATTTTTTCATTGATGTCATTAAATGTCTAAACTACCATTGTCCAAATACTAGGGAATATGTGACAAAAGTAGTGAACAATTGACAAGAGAAATCGTTTAGGAAACTGGTAACTGATGACATGGTGATGAGAAAAAATGCACTTATTTCTTTGAGAAGCGACTGGTGAAGATAGTGACCGGTGAAGTCACTAATCAGTGAAGATAGTGACCGGTAAGTATATGACTAGGGTAGTGACCGGTATAGACATAGAATAGAGAAGTGAGAGGTGATGACAAAGACCTATACACTACATAAGGAGGGGTGTAAAAAAATCATCTCTAATTGGTGATATATCATTGAGACAGGTGAACTAGTGAAAGACACAGTTGACTAACACTTAAGAGACTCTTCTACTGAGATTTGTTGCACAAATCATGCAGGATTTTGTATTACGAAAAAGATTGGTGAAAGGCACAATTGAAGGATCTAATGCTGAGATTTATGACACAAATCATGGAATAATTTTGTGTAAGGTAAATTATGTGATGCACATCTTGTGTTTCCTTTACAAAATAAAAATACGACTACATGATCGATCTCTTGTTGAGAAAAATATTGTGTCATGCATCTGATGTTTCCTCTCATGACTGAGACTTGACTAGATGATGGATCCAAAGAAGATCTTCATGGAGATTACAACATGAAAAAAGTGGGAAGGGAAAGAAGTCAATTTATTCTTTAGCCAACGAAGAATATCATTTGCCTTCATTATGCCAAAGAGAAAGAGTGAACCTGTACACTAAGAAAAGCTATGATAAGGAAAAAGGAAAAGAGAAGAAGATGAAGAGAAGATTGTGCAAGGAAGTGCAACAACCTGAAGAGAGCATACCTATGGTTCCTAGTGATGACTCTCAATGGATGAAATAGTGATCTTATCAAGCTTAGCAAAGCCATTTTTAAAGGATCAATGCCTTTATTGCTCTCTAACAATCACAATAGTCAAATCCTAGTATTTTGGTGGACATTAACAGGTCCCTTGTATCAAATCCCTTAACCAAGTGACATCTAGTATATTTTCTAAATTCATCTAATAAGGTAGGCTTTAACATACCTTATTTTAAATCCCTTATTTGAGTTGCATCTAACAGTGTATTTGTAATCCCTTAACAAGGAAGGATTTTCATAGGGCGCACTTCAAAAGAGTGCAAAATTTTCGAGTTCTACTCACATCATGGTTTTCTCTTGTTTTGGGTTTCCACGTGATACATCTAGTGTTCTATACTGCTATGATCTTCTGTTAGTTATTTATTTTATAGGATATGTTTTGCATGCAGTAAAAGCTAATTTATATCAAAGTGTTTTCACATTTTAGTGGGTGTTGATTCACCCCTCCCCTCTCAACACTGGTTGGGACCATCAATTGGTATCAGAGCCACATCCTTTTCTTCTGCTACTTAAACCACAAAAAGGAAAAGATCAAATAATGAGAAAGGAAGGACCCAAGTTTTATAAGGAAAAATTCAGTCTTTGGTGCAGCAGAATTAAGTTGTACATGAAAACCACAGGAGATCAATTTTGGAACCATGTGATCACAGATTACAATGAACCTACCGGTACCTTGATGGTAGATCAACTAAAGGTCATAAGTGAACACAAAATTTTTATGGATATGATAGCTAGTACGTTGCCTGACAACGTGTATGCAAAAATTGAAAATCTGACTATAGCTTGTCAAATGTGAGCAAAGCTGCAAACTGTGTATGGAGGTGACCCACATGATCAAAGAGAAAAAGTTGAAAGCCTCAAAGGAAAATATGATGACATGAAAATGAATGAAGGTGAAGACATTCAACACTACAAAAACAAAATAAAAAAAGTGATAAACTCCATCAAAAGCATTGGAGAAACACTGAGTGAGCAAGATGTGATAAGTAAGATACTAAGGATGTTGAGGCAATAATATGCTATCAATATCTTAGCCATACAGGAGCTTAGATCAGTGAGCACATCACAAGTCACCCTTGACTCTCTTATCGGTAACTTATCTATTTTGAACTAAGCAATTATGATAACAACTTAACTATGTTAGATGTTGCTTTTAAGTCATCTGTGAATATTGCTTCCACCAAGAAAGGAAGAGAGACCGGTAATAGTTCTATCGGGAGGTCTGGTCATTTCTTTGACAATCTTCTCTCAGAAGAACAAGAGAAGGATGAGTCTGAAGCACTCATTGCAAGGATATTTTCGAGAGGAAAAGGGAAGTACAAATGGAAACTTCCATTGAAATTATTTTCATGTAATAAGATAGGACACATTGTGGCCAGGTGTCCAAAAAATGAAAATAAAGAAAAGTTCAAGTGATTCAAGAACAAAGGAAAGGAGTACTACCTTGTTGAGGAAGGTGTCACTAACAGGAATCTAAATAATCAGGAGATGATGAAATTTTCTTTGTGGCAATAAAGGAAGAAGGAACAGTGATAAGTGAAATGACACTTATCTCCAGCTCCCACCAATGTGAGGACTGGATCGTTGACATTGGATGCACTCACCACATGACTGGTGACAAAAACAAGTTCATCAACTTAAAGCTTAGTGATGGTGGATCAGTGACATTTGGAAACAATTCTCCATATCCTATTAGAGGAAAAGGCTCAATAGCACTCGGTAATGAAGTTGTTTGTGATGATGTGTACTAGGTAGAAGGACTCATGTACAACTTGATGAGTGTGGCTCAACTAAACAACAAAGGATACTTGTTAGAGTTTAGACAAAGATCATGTATTGTTAAGAATCAATCAGGAGCACAAGCTGCCACTGGTAGATAGAGTAAAGGGAACATGTTCTACCTAAACTCAACTAAGGGGGCTTGCCTCATATCAAAAGAAAAAGGGGAAACATAGAAAACTTTCCTTGTGGAAAAAGATGACAATAGTTGGTTGTGGCACAAAAGACTCTACTATATAAATTTCGATATCATAGTCAAAGTGAGTAGGAAGAAGTCAGTCAGAGGGCTTCCTGACATCATCAAACTAGACATGGCCATGTGTAAATAATGTTAGTTGGGTAAATTGATAGGTACAAGCTTCAGTAGCAAGTCTTATACAGTTGAAAATGTATTGGATCTTGTCTACACAGATCTGTGTGGATCAATGAGGATGAAGAGCTACTATGGAGATAGGTATTTTATGTTCTTTGTAGATGATTTTTCAAGGATGATGGGGATGCCATTCCTAAAGGAAAAATTAGAGGCCTTCCATATGTTTAAAATTTACAAGGCCCAAGTGGAGAAGGAGACTGATAAAAGCTTGAAGTGTCTAAGGTCAGATAGAGGAGGTGAGTACACATCACAATAGTTTACAAACCACTGTGAAGAAAATGGGATAATAAGGCAGATGTCTGCACCAAGAACCCCTCAACAAAATGGAGTCATTGAAAGAAGAAATAGGACTCTAATTGACTGTGCTAGAACTCTGATGATTCAAAAGGATATACCCCATCACTTCTAGAGAGAAGCAATTAGCACCATTGTATACATACTAAATCGGGTTCAATTCAAGAAAGGAACAGGTAAAACTCCATATGAGTTATAATTTGGTCATACTCCTTGTGTAAGCTATTTCAGAGTATTTGGAAGCAAATGTTACATCAAGAGAGATATTGTTTACTCTAGAAAGTTTCAGCCAAAGAGTGCTGAAGGCATATTTTTGGGTTACTCCACCAAAAGTAAAGCCTATTGATGTCTGAACAAAAGGACATGAAAAATAGTGGAAATTTCAAACGTGAGGATAGATGAGCATTCAAAATCAAGTGATAAGATCAGTCAAGGTGAATCTAATAGTCACCAAGGCCATGATGTAAATGACCATCTAGAATTAAATGAAGTAATAACAGCTAATGAAGGACAATAGGTAAATAGACCCATGGAATAGGGTAATGTGCTTGAGCAAGGAATGGATCAAAACATAATACCAATTGAAGAAGATGAAAAACAAGATGTTCATGATCTTGCTGGAAATGTGCCTAAACCAGAAAGAGAAGATTGGGACCATTGACTAGCTCTACCAAGGTATGTCACATATCACTCCACTGATAACATTATTGGTGACAAACATGATAAAATTCTAACTAGGAGAAGGGCTAGAGAAATTATCTATTTTCTTTCTAGCATCGAGCCTAAAACTACTAGAGAAGCTTTGGAGGATGCCAATTGGGTCAAGGCAATGGAAGAGGAGCTAGAGAAAATAGTAAAGAATGAAACATGGACTCTTGTACCCAGACCCGAGGAAAAGAATGTTATAGGCACCAAGTGGGTGTTTAGAAACAAGTTGAATGGAGAAGGAAAGGTGGTGAGGAACAAGGAAAGCCTAGTCTGCAAAGGATATGCACGGGAAGCAGGACTAGACTATGGGGAAACCTTTGTACCAGTAGCAAGACTAGAAGGGGTAATCATTCTACTTTCTTATGCTTCCCATAAAAGGTTTAAAGTATATCAAATGGATGTAAAATATGCATTTTTGAATGGTATACTAGAAGAGGAAGTGTATATAGAGTAGCTAAAGGGTTTCTCATCCACATAGAAAACTGATATGGTCTGCAAATTGAAGAAGGCTCTTTATGGACTGAAGCAAGCCCCAAGGGCTTGGTATGAGAGATTAAACTCATACCTCCTAAGCATAGGATTCACAAAAATAGTGACAACAATAATATGTATCTCAAGACTGGTTAAAAAGGGAACCTGATTGTTGAAATATTTGTGGATGATATCATCTTTGGAGGAGATGATAAAATGAGCAAATACTTCGTTGAAGAGATGAAGAAAGATTTTGAAATGTCCATGATTGGAGCAATAAAATTCTCCATAGGCATACAATTCCATCAGCTCAATAAAGGTATATTCATATCTCAATCCAAGTATATTAAAGAGATTCTTAAAACATTTGGGTTAGAAGAATCTAGACTGGTTGGCACACCAATGATAACTAACTACAAGTTATCAAAGGAGGATGATGCCAAAGAGGTTAATGAGACACTTTACTGATCAATGATCGGTAAACTTCAATATGTTGTGCATAGTAGACTAGACATTGCACATGTAGTAGGTATTGTGGAAAGATTCTCTGCAAACCCAAAAGAGACCCATTTGATTGCAATAAAGAGAATCTTTAGATATTTGAAAGGGACTAAAGAATATGGTCTCTAGTTTCCTCACAAAGGAGGTTTAGAGATAAAAGTGTTTACTGATGCAGATTGGTCTGGTAACATTGATGACAGAAAGAGCACAAGTGGAGGTGCATTCTTTCTCGAAGAAAGGATTGTGTCATGGACAAGAAAGAAGCAAAATTGCATATCACAATCCACAGAAGAGGCTGAGTATGTTGTTGTAGCAATCGACTACACATCGGTAATCTAGATAAAAATAGATATTGGAAGCAATCCAAGAACAGGTACCTGAACTGATAGCAATATTCTGTGATAGCACGAGTGCAATCAACATATCCAAAAATCTTGTTATTCACTCAAAGACAAAGCACATTTCTATAAAGTATCACTATCTGAGAGAGCAAGTGAAAAACAAAGAAGTCAAGCCGGAATATATTCCCACAAAAGAACACATAGTTGACATATTCACAAAGCCTTTACTGAAGAGTACCTTTGAATATCTCAAAGGTAAATTAGGGGTAATTCCCCTTCATGATCTTCAGTAAAAGGATAGAGGAGATCATCAATCCAAAAAGCTCAGTCAAAGAAATCAACCTCATCTAAACCAGATTTGTGACCAAGGACCACTGCTCGAAGGGGGAGCAATCTTCAGGAAAGGTGGTTATTTGACAAATCCTTTGGCATTATTGTCAAAGGGGGAGATAACCGGTAGTATTATTTGGACCGGTAACATAGTATTTTCCATCAATGCGAAAGGGGGAGATTATTGGCATTGCCGATAAGGATGCAACTGGTAAATGGTAAAGTGGTGTTGTTATTGATGTCATTAAATGTCTAAACTAACATTGTCCAAATACTAGGGAACATGTGAAAATAGCAGTGAACAATTGACAAGAGAAAATGTTTAGGAAATCGGTAACCGGTGATACGGCGATGAGCATAAATGCACTTATTGCTCTAAGAAGTGGCTGATGAAGACAATGACCGATGAAGACAGTGACTAGTAAGTATATGACTGGAGCAATGACCGGTATAGACAGAGAGGATAGAAGTGACAGGTGATGACAAAGACCTATACACAACATAAGGAAGGGTGTAAACTAATCATCTATGATTGATGAGATATCATTGAGACCGGTGAAAGACATAGTTGATTGACACTTAAGTGAATCTTCTACCAAGATTTGTTGCACAAATCACGCAAGATTTTGTGTTATGAAAAAGATCGGTGAAGTAGAAAGATTTAATGCCGAGATTTATGGAACAAACCATGGCAGAATTTCATGTAAGGTAAAGTATGTGACACACATCTGATGCTTCCTTTACAAAACAAAAACATGACTACATGGCGGATCTCTTGTTAAGAAAAAGCTTGTGTCATGCATTTGATGTTTCCTCTCATGACTGAGATTCGACTGGATGATGGATCCAAAGGAGATCTTCACAAAGATTACAACATGCTAAAAGCGGGAAGCGCAGGAAGTCTATTTATTCTTGAACTAGTGAAGAATATCATTTGCCTTCATTTTTCCAAAGAGAAAGAGTGAACCTGTACACTGAGAAAAGATGCAGTAAGGAAAAAGGAGAAGAGAAGAAGAAGAAGAAGAAGAAGAAGAGAAGATTGTGCAAGAAAGCACAACAACTTGAAGAGAGCATACATGTCATTCCTGGTGATGACTCTCAATAGATGAAATAGTGATCTTATCAGGCTCGACAAAGCCATATTTAAAGGATCAACCCCTTTATTGCTCTTTGACAATTGCAATAGTCAAATACCAGTATTTGGGTGGACATTAATAGGTCCCTTGTATCAAATCTCTAAACCAGGTGACATCTAGTAGATGTTCTAAAGTCCTCTAACAAGGTAGAATTTGATAGGCCTTATTTTAAATCCCTTAATTGGGTCACATATAATAGTTTGTTTATAATCCTTTAACAAGGAATGCTTTTCATAGGGCGCACTTCAAAAGAGTGTAAAATTTGCAAGTTCTACTCACATCATGGTTTTCTCTCATTTTGGGTTTCCACGTGATACATTTGGTGTTCTATACTATTATAATCTTGTGTTAGTTATTTCTTTTATAGGATTTTCTATGCATGTAGTAATAGTTAATTTATATTAGAGTGTTTTCAAGTTTTAGAGGGTGTTGATTCACCCTTCCCCTCTCAGCACCAGTTGGGACCATCAGCAGTTAGTGGTGATAGCCTTCTAGGTTTCCTCCATGAGCTCAACTTTATCTTGCATGTAGGCTTGGATGAGGTTCAACCCCACTATAGGAATTGAATAGTCTTCTAGGCACATTTGTCCATGTTTATTGATGACAATAGGTATCATATGGGCCACCACCAGTGTTTGATGGGTCTTATCATATATTTTCCCATCCTAGTCAAAGCTAACTCCAAGCTTTCCTTCTTTTCTGGATTCTTTCTTCCCAAGCCTTTTTAGTGGCAGTAGTTTGCTAGTTGTACACAAGAGGAGATTGAATCTATTGACCTTAAAAGGTGATACCAATAGGGAGACTGAAAGTGATAGGAATTTGAGTGGCAACTTCTCCTATTCCAACTGGGGTAGACTATCAAATGCTTAATGTGGAAGGAGAGAAAGGGGAATTCTTTGCAATACTTAGGAAAATGGGGAGGTGGAAGAGTGACCTATGCAATAGTTAAGGGAAGTGTGGTAGTAGACATTGAAATCAGTGTGGATGCAGATATAGAGATTGAAGGTAGTGATCTGGTGGAAGCTATGAACTACAGAGGGGAGACCAGAGAATGAGAAGACAAAACAAGGAGAGTGAAGCATACCTGAGTATTGGGGCCAACTTGAGGTTGTGTGGTGATAACTTCTTCCTCCTCCTCCTTGCCAAGGCTGGCCAAATTTTATCATCTCCTCTTTCTCTTTTAGGGGTGTGACACAACACTCAAAGAAGATCATTTTCCTGCAGATTCTAAGGATGTCAACATCAAACAGTAAACTGATAGATTTTTTCAATTGGCCTAATTACTTCTCTACCTTGTGCAATCGTATATGTGGGCCACTTATTCCAGGGAGGACCTAGCGATTTGTCTTCTAATTTCTTCTCCTTTTGTGGAGGTGGTTTCATGTGTACTACCTCCCAGATATTTTTGAATCGCTCATCCACCTCAATGACATTGTATGACAAATTTAGTTCAATGCACTCCTAACAGTAAACCCAAAAATCTATGATCTTTTTGGCACTCTGGCCTTCATCTTCTAATTGCTTCTTGAGCTTCTTCTATATTTTGACTGTCAGACCAAAATTTTATTTTGACATATAAAAGGATAGCCACTGGAGGTGTTGTGTCACATGTACCTTTGTCAAGTCAATATATATATATATGGTCATTTCATCTTTGTTAGGTGGTCGTCGCTCCTCCCAAATTTTACATGGCTCATAAATGAATTATGGAGTTATCTTCAAACTCACCATAAACCCATTAAGTAATGACTCCATTGATTACAAATTAGGTTTAGCCCGATCTCTACTTACTGTAATGCAAGTGGAACCTTTGCTTGCCTCTTCTTTATTGAAATTTCTCTCTTAGCGATCAGGAGGTCAAAGATGGATTTCTTTCTCTTATGAAAGCCAAACTTTGTATTGACCACACTCATTTGCTTGGCCATTTCCAAGGCTAAGTTTCTAGAAATTAAATAAGAGGGTAGCGAAAAAGGGTCTCCCTTGAAACTATGCACCTAGATCACTGATAATTTTGGCCTGAAGAACCAATCACAAGGTGGCATATTATTTATCATCCACCCCTTTTGCTAATCTATAATTTTAAAACAAATCACATAATAAAAGATTTAGAGAACTGATAGTAATCATTGGTGGAAAACATGATGAGTGTCCATGCAGATATCAGGACTACATTTAGGATGAGGGAGATGTCCATAACAACTAAAGGCATATATTGGTTACAAAAATCAACATTTTGATAAAGCAAGAGTTGGACTAAGAATGACTAGTACCTGAACTTGTATTTTACATGGTGCCTCAATTTTTTGGTGCATGCTATTCAAAATCACATTAGTAAAAAATAACAAGATAGTTTATTGTTTCCTTGGGTGGAAGCCCACCCTTGATTGAAACTCAAAAATTTCATCATATCAGACAATGCCAAAAATAAAGGCTAGCGTAGAGAATACATCTTGCATGTCTTGATGGAAAACCATATGAGCAAAGAGGATCTTTGGTAGTTCAATCACATTTTTCGTTCCAAGCTCATAATTGAAAATTCCAATTGTATCTTTATTAGACCAAAAATTGTCCTCATTTTCTTGTGAGCACATCATAGTGGCTAAGTCACAGGGAATGCGAAGCACCTTCCAAATAGCCTCGGCACTAATGGTAAGCTTAAGGTGTCCTCTCGCTAGGGTTTCAATCACAGGGTCATAGAGACAAGCACATGTGTCCATCAATTCTGGACAAGGGTGCATCAACGACACCATGTATTAATGTAAATTGGAAGACCATAGCTTGAAACCAAGAGATTCATACTCTCTTTTCCCACTTTGTATAATTCTACCATATGCACCCTAGTAGAGGTTCTTGGGGTTATTGTTTAGTTGGGGCTCATAGATTTTATCTACGAAATCCATGACCATCATTGGATTTCTACAATTTCTCTCCTTTAGGACTCTTGTCTTTGGCAATTTTGGCATTGGTGGAATAGTGATTGAGGAGTACAATTTTCTCTCAAACACATTAGGAAAAGCTTTTGTGCTACTCCTTTTTCAATGCCGATGGTTGATTCTACCAGATCAATCATTTTTTATTTCTTTGGAATTTTGAGTTTTACACTGCTTAAATTTGCAAACAACAACCTTGGCACTAGAATAACTTCTCCATGTCCACAAACTTTCTTCTACTCTTTACTCTTTACCTCTTGAGAACTGCACCTTATAATGGATTAAATGGGAATTTAATTTGTATACTACATGGGAAGGAAAATTTTGATTGGTCTTTGCATTAATTCTGAGTGCAAATTAAGGTTCACTTCTCATAAAAACCACCACAAAAAATGCCAAGATGGGAAAAACACTTGGCCAAAAGCTGAAACACAACATGCATGAACAACACTTATTTGCAAAAGGAAACAACACACTATAGGAAAGAAACTAGACTAACTTATATATAAGGGGACCTCAAAGATCTGGGGTTAATTATAAAGCTTTGAATGGATTCCATTTACATAAATCTCTAGAGCATTGCCTCACATGTCTTCAAGACTTGAATGCATTACTATTTTTATAGAGAAGATCCTAACCAAGATATAGCGAAGACAAGTTGTAGAAAGAAAAAGAGATCTAGTGGTGGGGCCTGTTGCATTTTGGTTATCATTAATTCATTTTGTTTGCTAGCTACCTGTGGGTTCCACAGGCTTCTTGGCCTCGTGGATGTTATTAAAAACTTTAATTCATTCATATGATATAGAATGACCCCTTCCATAATGAATCAAAATTAGTATGTTAACCTGGCTTCAAGGTTTTCTCATCATATTTACGAGTCAAATCTCCTTCCCTAAAAGCAGGATTCACGTCTTTTCAATTGAATTATTTCTTTATTACTTCTTAGCGACTCGCCATGGCTTCACTAGTACATTTGACATCATTTTTTGACTGTTATTTTCGACCATTAATGAAAATGGTTTCGGTTGGTTGGGGTATAGAAGGAAATTTTTATTTTTATTTTAAACCATGCACGTGTTCGTCGAACTTTCGACCACTATCATGACGGTCAAATTTTTGATGAATATGGGCATATTACTTAAAAAGAACATTTCAATTCTCATTTTCACTTTTAACGGTTGCAGCAAGCGCACGAATTAGGATTGTTGTTGCTAAGCTAAGGAGCGGAGTGGAGCTTATTCCTGAAGAGCGCGCCTACACCTGAGGTTAATAGCTTATTTCATTACTATCTTCCATGGAGTTTGAGGTATGTTAATCCATGTTTGCTATATTTCATTACCGCGCACTGCATTGTCATTTTCTTGTACTCATCTCTGGTAATGTTGCTTGATATCTTCGATGGATTCTGATCCTAAAGTTAACAGGTTCCCAACTCATTCCATTATAGCATTTATCATTTCATTAGTTACATATATGAAATGTACCCAATTTAGGGCTTCAGCCTTGAAGCATTAAATCGGTCTCCCCAAATTCTGAGCCTTCTGATTACTTGCATACATTACCTTAACTTGCTCCCCTTCCAATAGCATTGGATTCCTGTGGAGGAGATACAAGTTAAGGGTTGAGTCCCATAACAAAGCCAATCGGAATACCTTCAAACATGGTCTATCGGAGAATGGAACTCTATGGAAAAAATGTAAATAATACTACACAATCAAACTTATAAAATGCATGAGTATGAATTTGAGGTGCGTTATCCAAAGTGTAAGTTTCTAACTAGTGGTGGACTGTGTCTTAACAAAACATTTAACCGCACAATGAACAACATTCACAGCAAATACATAGTAGTCTAGTAGAACCCGCAAATGCAAATTATGGGTTTCTATAATAACAGGGACTGCATATAGTTCCAAAACACCAGTGCTTGTTTAAGAAAACTGTTCCATAGAAATAATATATTCCAAGTGGAGATGCATTAGGAACCTTATTTCCGTTCACTGAGATGTAATAGAAGTTCCTTTTCATTCATTATTTGTTTGAACAAAATTGATACACACTGTGCTGAAAGTTAGACACCTGGTATCAGTTGATAGATTATAAGTTTTGAGTTTTCTTGCAATAGTCTAGGTTCTTTTCATAATATGACCATCCCATGAAAATCCAAGGGCCCTGGCTTCATGGGATGTGTTATTCTAACCTGTATAATAGCCTACTAACTCCTGAAATGCAGAAACAATGCAACATTGATTGATTGTTACGGAACAGTGAGGGTTTTGTTACATCTCAGTTATGGAATGGTTATGTTAGGAAGGGAACGATGATAGTTGGTTATGAGGCTAATTCTTTTAACACTAAGGGAACGATGATAGTTGGTTGGAATGGTTATGTTAGGAAGTTATGGGATGGTTATGTTCCCTATTAGTTGGAATGGTTATGTTATGAATGGTCATAGGGAGTCTCTGTTACAAAACAGTGAGAATAGACTGGTGTATGTTTTTACTAGTGTCTATTACAAAAAAAGTAGACTGCTTCAATATAAGGTTGGCTTCTGGTATTTGTTGCAGTACTAATTGCAATTGAATGATTTAGTAGTTTTAACATTCTTTTGTTGTGTAATGTTACTAAATTGTTTGCAGCAAACAAGTGCATTGAGTTGTCAAATTTATCTTTTTTGTTTTCGTAAGTTTTTTGCTTTTGCAAGTCATTAAGATCTCTCAATATTCTTTTGTTGGTTCTACATTATGTATGTTTTGTAACACTTGACAAAATTGTGATCTTGATAAATTTAGATGTTTTCATGGACTGTAATCTTGACGTTACATGCATTTACTTCTAGTCAGTTTTATTTAAGTTGTGTTACCATTTCACATCTTTTAATCGAAATCTAGGTTTTCTCAACAAATACTTTGCAATGGCATTTGAGTCAAAAATCACAATAACGAGTAATAAGGCATTTTAGTTTTAAGAAAATTAACAATTTTATTTAGTTGCACAGTGCAAATACTGCATAAATTTCTCACTTGAATAACATGTGAGTGATCCATGAACCATTTTCAATCAATAACCTCAATGCTTTGAGGCTAATCCCTTTTTGGACTGTGGTTGAATCAGGTCTCATTCATAATTATGAATAAATAGAATTTATTAGCACCACGTAAAAACAATGTCACAAGGGTTACATTAATGAATTGGAAAGTCTTAAAAGTATGATAGTTATTGCTATATAATATATACCAATGAGAATAAATGTTCACTGAGTTTGGGATTTCCAATATGTCAAAACTAAATTCATGTGTCTATAGAGAAATTAAATCCTTCGCAATCATGAACATAAATTGATGCCAGCTCTTCTAGCTTTCTTCAAAAGGCAATTAGATTGATGCAACACTTTGTTCAAAAATAGTATAAAATGCATTTTTCTGTCATTCAAAAATAGTAATTAGAGCTTTTCAAAATTTAACACTTCAGAAGGATAAGTTTTACTTTGTCTTCATCTAGAGGATGGGAATAGCGAACTTACTAATCCCATTCACACTGAAGTGAATACTTCTGTAAATAAAGGCTTGAATTGGGAGCCTCCAAATTTCATGTTACCCCAACTTAACAAGCATTATTTCTTTGAATTATTAGCATTTTGTAAGTTAAGGAGTCCTAGTTTTAGACTTTAAGCTCCACAAAACTAATCTGTAATCTTACTTCATCAAATCAAATAACAGAAACAATTCATGCACTAGAGAAAGTTTCTTGGCATTCAAATATTGCATATAGAAAATTTGTATTGATTCCACGAAATACAAACTTGGAATCTCTAAAGAAGCAGTTCTGTGTCAAGATTCTTAACACAATAGTACCAAGGTTTATACAATTCTTTTGGAAACTAAATGGAAAATGGGGAAGTATAGAACTTGTTAAAATGCATGATTGTGGTTCCCAAGTATTCTCTTCAATAGAATATTAAAATGATATATGATTTTATCCATAACAGCATTCTTTTAATGTTACTGTTACACGTTCATTGGATTGCCTTCACTTGAATTAGATACAGACAAGTGAAAACAATTATTTATAGTTAAACTTTTACATGGATGTGCTTAGATACAATGCAACTGATTCAATCACTCATGTCTAAAACATTACCATCACCTATTTCCATTTCTTTGTAGATTTCTCCTACCATAGTAGCTGCTCTTCAATCCTCTATTCCCTCGTAAGCCATTAGCACTATCAAAATTGTTGAATGCCATATGCAACCACTCAAGAATTTCTTCCTGCGTATAATATTCCTCTATGTTTGTGGCTGTGCTAGCATGGCCACTTCCTCTATGAGTACGAATGCTTCTATATACAACATTATTCCCCATACCATTCATGTGAAAACTTGGGTTGTGAGTGTTTGATAGGTAATTCAAACCCTGTGGAAAAGGAAAAAGATTCAGGGAGATTAACATATATGCTGTTGGATATCATCTCTTATCCTACGTTATACAAATAACAATGAGGTGTTAACAATTATACTTCTTTAAAATCCATGGAACTAAATGAAACATATTATGTTCCTTCACACAGGTTTTCTATCAAACAATTTGAGTCATGCTTACACTATAATATAAAAAATCAATGTTCATGCTTAGGGAGTTCAAATTCTGATGGCTTGCATTAAAGAATCAACAAGGGAACTGGCAAAAAAGAGAAAATCACTAGCCTGAATAGATCAATGTACTACAGAGTACAAATTCATTTCTCGTTCACAATGTTTACACACTTCAATAGATCCATCAACAAAGTAGAAAATAAGTTACAAAATACAAAATTCAATCATTGTGAAAATGCATTCACCATCTTACAATAAGAAATATACAATAGCATAAAAATGCTCAGAATGCTTAAAGTTTAAATGCAAAAGAATACTAGAGCTTCAGAAATGAAAGCATTACCAAAACAATAAGAGCGTATACAAGAACATAATAATACTGGGAAGTTAAGCGAATCTTATTCTAAAAGCTACTCCTAGTCATGGTTAATATTTTCAGTATAAAGTTATTTGTCCAAATAGTTTTCTGATTTCTCACATAAGCACACAAGAACTGTCATTTGTACTTCATACTAGCTTTGATTTTTAAACCTAACAAGGCAGCGTGCCAAATTGAATTTTATTTTTCTAAATAAAACAAAGAAAACAAAGCCTTGCCATATAATCATATAACTCAAATGAGTCTCATAAAACTTCTTTATCAATTTCCAGATCACAGGCCATACTAAACTTCAGTCCTCCCATTTAGTATAATTGCCTCACACATATGCTCCATCTATTGTCCTTGCACAAGATGGATTCAATGATATGTCGATGGTTGAAAGTTCACAAGGAAAAAGGACCATCATTCTACATCAATAACGATCCTCTCACAGTGCACTACATGATCTGAGATCTGACTCATTCAAACTTATGTGAAATACCCATTCTTAGCTTTAGCCTGCAAATTCACCTTTGTGCTTTTTGTCTAAATGTACATTGACTTCATATAGGCAGTTGCCCACAGCTTAAGTGATTTTATTGTCTCCACAAAGGCCAGTTACCAATTCTATAAAGAATTTGTGTTCGCAAATAATCAACCCATCTGATCTTCTCTTGATTTGCAGGAGGGCTGCAATGGTAAGCATCAACAATTACATACGCATCCAAGGTGAGCTATGGTAGCAACAGGGATGTGACATGGGACTAGACAGGTGGCAATCTTTAATTGGTCATGTTAGAACAGGCAGATAGTTGTATGGCCTAAAATATGCCACAAGACATTTCTCAGTGAAATGGAAAATATAGTATCGTTACAAGTTGGGTTTGGCCATCTTGCCCCTGGCCATTGATCTTGTGTCGACCATCAGATCTAGCCACAGTTTAAATAGTCAAACCAAAGATACAACGGTAAATAAAAGGTTTATTACATGACACTTGGTCTCAAAATCATTGGGTGGAGGATAGATACACGATTGAGGAACATAACCATCCCATAACTTCCTAACATAACCATTCCAACCAACTATCATCACTCCCTCAGTGTTACATCTCAATGAACGGCAATAAGGTTCCTAATGCATCTCCACTTAGAATCTATTGTTTCTAATGTACCTTGAAACATATGAATCATTCCTATTTGTGCATCCTCATTGTCTATCTCATATTCATGTGTAGTTGATTTAAACAATAGAGAAAGTTACCACCACACATCAAACATAAGGTGCATTTGATTGAAAGATTGGTCATTGTCCCTATAATGACTGTCCTAGAGTGACAACATTTTGGTGAGTTAATTTGTTTGTGTAGAAGTATGAATGGATTGGAATAGTGTGATGACTGTCCCATATCCATTCCACATGAATATGAGACAGACAATGAGTATGCCTTAATAAAATTGTTTGTGAATTCCTTAAAAGAAATTGCCAAAGAATGGTACAAAAATATCCTAGACAATAGTACTATTTCTTCATATTCATATTTCTTCATATTTCTTATAAATAGTGTGATGACTGTCCCAACTAAAGAATCACAACTTTATATTATAGGTTCTTCATGGCACCTTTCAACTTGTCCAATTATGCAAACTGCCTTGCCTGGGGCAGCTGTATCTAGTTGTGAGATTTTCATATTAGCAGTTCATATTGCACTATAAAGGTCTTGGTGCAATCCAAAACCAGTTCTCGTACCTTCCACAGTACTAATACCAATCATGCAATATAATAATTTTCATCTACCTTCTTTGTACAAGTTTATACATTATTATGCTATTAAGTGATTGGATACCAAAGTTCTTGCTACTGTATTTTAGGAACATCATTGATGAGACATTCATTTCACAACCCACTCATAAATTTTAATTTTTAAAGGTAAGAATTGAGGGACGTAGAATTGTGTGAAATTTAATGTTGATTTGAGGCATATATTATTAATTTTTTTGGTAAGTTAGTTCAAACATTAGGTTTTTGGTATTATACATGATGAGCAATGTGTGACTGTAAATGCACACACACAGACATTGATTGACTGTTACGGAACAATGAGGGTTTTGTTACATCTCAGTTATGGAATGGTTATGTTAGGAAGGGAATGATGATAGTTGGTTATGAGGCTAATTCTTTTAACACTGAGGGAACAATGATAGTTGGTTGGAATGGTTATGTTAGGAAGTTATGGGATGGTTATGTTCCCTATTTACTTTGAGCTTGTTGTTTACTTTGAACTCGCATCTTCATGAACTCGATCTTCATTTTGCCTTGAATTTGTACTTTGATAATCTTGATGTTGAATTTTCCTTCTCACTTGAAGTCCTCGAGCTTGAAATCTTGAGCTTAACTTCACCATCATTTCCTCGCCTTCCTAGCTTCTCCTAGCTTCTCCTCCAATTCACCTTGCAAAACAAAGGAGAAAAAAGCATTAAGTTTCATAAAATTGACAAGTATAACAAAATGAAGAAATCTGGAAGCTTTCATGACAATTGGATCAACATCAAAATGAAATGGATTTTCCCAAACATTTCTTCAAGTTTAAGACCCAATTCCTTCATTTTCTTGCAGATGTCAAATTCCAATTTCATCGATAAATTGATTTTGATCTTGCAACCTGACGTGGATCTTGTTAAAAATTTTGGGAAATAAACTGGTTTTTCAATGCATGACATGTCCAGATTTCCTTCAATTTTCCCCAATTATATTGAACACCATATTGGAAGCTCATTTGTCTACTCTATTTGTACACCCACCTATTTTCGTATGCTATTCCATCTTTCACAGAATATGTAAAGGGCATCTTTACATTATTTGTACACTTTTTCTTAGTTGATTTGATGGTGTATTTGTTTTGCCTAAGAACTAAGAACCTGTTATTATCCTTCCACTTACCATTGCATTGTAATATGTGCACGAAGGAGGTAGAAGCTTATTTATTTCTGATTCAATCCTTGATAGGATAGCTTCTAATAAATTTATGATCCTTACGAATTGAAAGGATTACAAATTTAATTGTTGTTATAACAGTCTACTTCTAAATGTGTAATTGATTGCTGCGTTAGTACATTTGACATCATTTTTCTACAAAAATTATCGACCATTAATGAAAATGGTTTAGGTTGGTCGGGGTATAGAAGGAAAAAAAAATTATGCCATAAAATGGCCATATGCAAAAGGAATTAACTCCAAAGGCTTTGTAACCTAGAAAACCCCAAATTTGGTGCCCTCTAACCTTGGTTTTTAGGGCTTCTTCAAACTCCTGTCACAAATCACTTCTGCAACCAATTGGTGATTGAATCACCTTCCAATCAACATAATAAGTTGTTCCAAAACATAAAATAGATACCTTATGTGGACAGATCATCCACTGTTACACCCAAGCCACCATTTTCACTGGTTTCTTTCATCGTTCTTGACTATGATCACTTCTAACTCGCTTGGATCTGCATATGCACAGTCAGCATTATATAATATAAGTTAATAATTGTCATTCCATGAATTATGCCTTATATTATTCATGGAATGACTTCCATTTATCTAAAACTCTACTGCAATAACAAAACAATTAAAAGATAACCACTGTTCTACACCAGCGCAACAACAAGTTCAAAGTAAACTAAAACTCATCAAATAGCAAGTCAATTTGGTTAAAAAGACTCTGTCAATGCATATATAATTCAACCAAGTTAATAGAGTTTCAAATAGTCATCGAATTGCATAAAACAATAAAGTTTTATTGTATTTTCGTTCACCAAAACATACACCAGTCTGTTCTCACTATTTTGTAACAGAGACTCCCTATGACCATTCATAACATAACCATTCCAACTAACAGGCAACATAACCATCCCATAACTTCCTAACATAACCATTCCAACCAACTATCATCTTTCCATCAGTGTTACATCTCAGTGAATGACAATAAGGTTCCTAATGCATCTCCACTTGGAATCTATTGTTCCTAATGTGCCTTGAAACATATGAATCATTCATGTTTGTGCATCCTCATTGTCTGTCTCATATTCATGTGTAGTTGATTTAAAAAATAGAGAAAGTCACCACCACACATCAAACATAAGGTGCATTCGATTGAAAGATTGGTCATTGTCCCTATAATGACTGTCCCAGAATGACAACATTTTGGTGAGTTAATTTGTTTGTGTAGAAGTATGAATGGATTGGTCGGATCAATGGATTGGAATGGATATGGGCAGAGTATAGAAGAGTTTAGAATGATGTTAGAGTTTCTTGTGGATGAGAAGGCAAAGCCATAGTGCTTAGGGGAATAGTGTGATGACTATCCCATATCCATTTCACATGAATATGAGACAGACAATGAGTATGCCTTGATAAAATTGTTTGTGAATTCCTTAAAAGAAATTGCCAAAGAATGGTACAAAAATATCCTAGACAGTAGTACTATTTCTTCATATTCATATTTCTTCATATTTCTTCTAAATAGTGTGATGACTGTCTCGACTAGAGAATCAGAACTTTATATTATAGGTTCTTCATGGCACTATAAAGGTCTTGGTGCAATCCAAAACTAGTTCTTATTCATATTTTTCTGATAGAGAATCATAGGTGTGCATGTATAGTTTTTTTAGACAGTAAAAATTGACATTCAAATAAAAAGATATATTGATTTGATGAGTACTTGGCAAGCTGATTTTTGACTTACACTTGGATTTGGATTTGGTTTTGGTTAAAAGAATTAGCCAATAACTTGGCATTTTAAAAAAATACTGAATTAAAAATTTGATTTAAAGCTATTTTCTCTTTCTTTTCCATTGTATTCTTTATTTAAAGTGCTCAATATGTTTGACAATACTACACATGAATATGAGATAGACAATGAGTACACCTTGATAAAATTGTTTGTGAATTCCTTAAAAGAAAGTGCCAAAGAATGGTACAAAAATATCCTAGATAGTAGTACTATTTCTTCATATTCATATTTCTTCATATTTCTTCTAAATAGTGTGATGACTGTCCCAACTAGAGAATCACAACTTTATATTATAGGTTCTTCATGCCACCTTTCAACTTGTCCAATTATGCAAACTGCCTTTCCTAGGACAGCTGTATCTAGTTGTGAGATTTTCATATCATATTTCTCTCAGTAAGAATAGTTGTGGCATAGGATCCTTCAACTGTTTGTGGACCCTTTATCTATCTAGGAGATTTTTGTACCTTGAAACATATGAATCATTCCTGTTTGTGCATCCTCATTGTCTGTCTCATATTTATGTGTAGTTGATTTAAACAATAGATTTGTCACTACAATGAGAAAGTTACCACCACACGTCAAACATAAAGTGCATTTGATTGAAATATTGGTCATTGTTTACAAGACAAAGGGTCCACAAACAGTTGAAGGATCCTATGCCACAACTATTTAGCTTACTGAGAGAAATATGAGGGATTCTCTAGTTGGGACAGTCATCACACTATTCCCCTAAGCACTATGGCTTTGCCTTCTCATCCATAAGAAACTCTAACATCATTCTAAACTCTTCTATACTCTACCCATATCCATTCCAATCCATTGATCCAATCCATTCATACTTTTCTCATTGACCTTTCTATCATCCAGCATTACCAAACTTCTCATTTTCTAGTACTGTCCTTTGCATAATGATGCCTTGGATGAATGTCCTTTAGTGGAATGTCACCTTATCCTCCATACTATTAGTGAGTCATGCTACTGAGCCTCTAAAATATTTCATGTACTTCTTGCAAAAACTTGACTTGCTGTCTACTCTCCTTTGATCTTCCATCAAGAACTACTGCATGCTCATTGTTGTTTGGCATGACTGTCATGGGATGATTGTCCTCATTGTGATCTTTCTTGTGGCTATACTTGGATTGTTGGTTGTCTTCAGTTGTCTTCAAAATTTTACCTTCACAGTTAACTAAAAATCCTTTGAGATCAACGTTCCTTTGACACCAACTTGTTTAACATTGACTATTATACCTATTAGTTCGTCATTCCCTTGGCCTAGTTTGCTTTGTTCAACTCCAACAACATTTGTGATTGTCACATGACCATTTAGATTGTCTACCATTTTAGCCTTTTAAATTCTTCATAGGACTGATTGTTCTATGGTTTTCCTTTTCTATTTCTACATGGCAACCATTATCAACATGCCATCCAACATTTTCAAAGGCCGTTCTTGTCTTGCTTGTAAGCTTTTATAGATTGTTTCTACACAACCTTAATGTTTGGACTTACAATTGTCCAGTATTTTCTTAGGCAAGACTGTCACTTCAACATGAAGGCTGTCATAATTTTGTTTTAGCACTGTCCACTGATATTTATGGGACTTGAATTTCCATCTATTGGACTGTCATTTTTGTTCACCATCCTTTTATAGACTGAATTTCTCAAAAATAATGACAAATGCCAAGGCAAAAAGGCAGTAAATAATATAAGCTCCTCAAGCATGAGTTGGATGATGTGGATACATTAGTTCTTATATCTACATAATCCACATCATCCAACTCATGCTTGTGGACCAAGATTCGATGTAAATCGTATTTAATATCTCATAATGACTTACTAGGATAGGTACCAATCTTACTATTATGAGACAATAAAGAATATAAGCTCCTCAAGCATGAGTTGGATGATGTGGATACATTAGTTCTTATATCTACATAATCCACATCATCCAACTCATGCTTGAGGAGCTTATATAATAATCAACTGATTAATGTTTTTGGTTTTGATGTAGTCCTCTCCAACTCATGCTTGAGGAGCTTATATAATAATCAACTGATTAATGATTTGAGGGACGTTTTAATTGCCTGTTCTAATCATTAATTTGAGGAACATTGACTGTGACTGTGAATGAAGACTGTATTCTTATTGTTTTGAAATTTTATGAGGGGTTTTATGTAATCTTAGGTTGGAATCAAATCCATTGTTTGATTATGGGAAGAAACATTGTTGTAAACCAATAGAGAACTGCCAGGGACAGTGAACTCCACACTTGGAGACTTGAAATATATACTAATCAGTGAATGTTGACATTACATATAATGCGGAAAACAATGTAGTCAACCTTATTGAGAAACCTAAACCTATTCTAAAACCTAGGCTTGCAAGGTTAAAATGACCTTTTTTTCATCCCTCCTTGAATAGACCCTTACCGTCTTGCACTTGTGCAATGATAGGACACCAATGTTGCTAATTAAGGTTGGTAGGATGATTACACCTATCCTGAAAAAAGACTATCAAATCATTATGCTTTCAAATCAATTACCTATAGACGTATCCCTTGCGAGGGAGAGAAGCCAAACACATAAAGAACATGCACATAAACATGGCAACTGAAAAACTTAAATGGAATACACCAAGAAGTACCAAATGATGAATGCTCAATTGTTGTAATGGCAAAGCAATATCAGAACCATCCATTTATAGTCCTAATGATTTTGGAAATTGTTGACAAAGAGTTTTTCTTTTTTTTATTATAGTATAAATGATTTTTCTATAGTTGTAATGATTTTTCTTATTTCTTGTCTTTTGTCCCTTTTTGATTTCCTATGTCTGTGCTTCGTGACAGGATTTTGTCACCTTCTTTTGATGGTATATTTCATTCACTCTATGTGGAATACTATTTTGTTCACTATTTTATTTCAGCTTCATATTTATTTCATTTTTCATATACACACAGACTACACATGCTGATAAAAAAATGAGCTATTTGATTTAGGTTTACTTTTCATTATTGTAAATGGTTAATATTTCTGATGGTACTCCTTGGTGTATTTGGATTGTAAAAATAATCATATAAAAATAATAAATGTAGTAATGATGGTGTGGTGCATTATTGATATAGGTTCGATGACTCTTGTCAATGTGCCAAACTGTCAATGTGGTGGTGGGAAGTGTGTGTTGAAGACTTCATGGACATTGAACAACCCTGGACGACAATTTTGGTGCTGCCCTAATCAAAAAAAGGTTGCTAATGTGTATATATTTAAAGTTTCTAATGTAAATACTATTCATTATAATATAAGAACTAATGTAGATTGGGTATCACAGGGAAATAATGGCTACGGATACTTTAGTTGGGTCGATGACAACTCATCTACATCTATCTGCCCATCTCCACTTATCCACGATGAAGGATTTGAGTGCAAAACATGTCAAGCTAGGGCAAATTCTGAAATTATATTTTTACGTTGCCTTCTCTATATTGTAATCGCATATCTAATTTGTTGCAACCATATGCAGAGATGAACTCAGGAATTAGTTAGTTTAGTATTTTCATATTGTAACTAATATTTTAATAATTCTTCATGTTTATGGCTCATGGGAGCCCCAATTTGCTATCAATCACATGATTTAACATATAGTGTTTTCTTGGTTGTTCCATTTGTTCCTTGACCTTGACTATGGATTGACTATCTCTTTTGCGTGTTTTCAAGAGTTTTCCCACCAATACAAGCGTAAATAATGCATTGAATGTAATCTACAGACACTGCGTGGTATGAAGTCTCGCTGAAGTTTGAGCATAGCATGGTATCAAGTCTCACTGAAGAAGAGTACTGCAGAGAGAAGGCCTACCATACCAAGGAAGTTTGACAAGAACAAGGAATATGGCTTAAACAGAATGGGAAGATGTCTTTCTAGCCTGGGCTTGGATCCTTCGACAATTAGCTTGATAATAAATGAAGCAAATGAGAGCTGAGCAATTAGCTTCCCAAGAAAAATCTTGTAAATGAACTGTGTGTACCCTAATTCATGTGCCTTCTGCGCATACCTAAATGATATATTTGAAACAACAAGGGTAAATTTAGCCTTACCCTTGTTGTTTCAAATATATCATTTGGGTATGCATAGAGGGCACATTAATTGGGGTATATATAGTTCATTTATGGGCTTTTTCTTGGATAGCTAATTGCATCTGTCATCTACAATTATTATTAAGCTAATTGCCGAAGGATCTAGGCTCAGGCTAGAAAGATGTTTTCCCAAACACATAAAAAACATACACATAAACACGACAACTGAGAAACATAAATATAGATTTCACAATAGCTGAGAAACATAATTGTAGGCATCATGGTCACAATTTTTTGGAGACAACATAATTGAGTTGTATACCCAAACGATGGAGAGCAACCTTTGCTCCTTCGATTCCAAGTTGACACTGTGGGATCCAAAGACCATAGATAAGGAATAAATTGAGAGAGCGGAAGAGGGCCATAATGACCAAAATAATACAGGACGAACCTCAAGTTAAATGAGGCAACTGTAAACATTTTAATAAAATTCTATTAAAATGTTTGCAGTTGCCTCATTTAACTTGAAGTTTGTCCTCTATTATTTTTGTCATTATGGCCCTCCTCTACTCTCTCAATATATTCCTTATCTATGGTCTTGGGATCCCACATTGTCAACTTGGAACCGGAGGAGCAGAAGTTGATCTTCATCATCTGGGTATACCACTCAATTATGTTGTCTCCAAAAAAATGTGATCATGATGCCTACAATTATGTTTCTCAGTTGTTGTGTCCCAGGACCCCTTATGACCCTTTACGACCATTTATGACCTCTAAGAATACATCTTAGAGGTCTTAAAATGTCATAAAGGGTCATAAGAGGCTCCTAGGAGGGGCCAGATGAGCTTCCACCTTCACATGGTTGGCCCTGTTAAGTAGAGAATGTTAATTAAACTATTCTTGAAACATAATTGTAGGCATCATGGTCACATTGGGGATGAAACTATTCCAAGTTGACACTGTGGGATGGAGAACAACTTGGAACCGGAGGTGCAGAAGTTGCTCTCCATCATCTGGGTATACCACTCAATTACATCATCTCCAAAAAAATGTGACCATGATGCCTACAATTATGTTTCTTAGAGAATGTTAAAATATTCTCAAAACAAAGACAAGCTCAAAGAGAAGCTGGCAACAACCAACAAAATGAGTGTGGACACCTGAAGATAAATATCAAATAGGGGAAAAGCACCTGCAACAACAGAGGCAATAGTTGTAGATACATATGAGGATATCATAGAAATCCCTAATTTAGTGTTTCAGAGAACAAACGATGGACTGTGAATTAGGCATTTCTGTGATATCGTCATCTAAATCTATTATTTACATTGGAATTTAGCCTGTGGATATTGATATTGCATCGGCCGAGCACGATGGAGGCATCGATTCTAATGTGAATTGTAGTACTCAAGGTATACATTTTCTATTCAAATTTTGATTAATGAATATTTAATACAAGAAAACATATTCAATTGTTTAAGGTGGATTAGTTGTGATGATGAGACGTGCCATTTAGATGTTAACTATGATAGTCTCTTGGTTTCAGGAAATGCAGAAGGAGAAGCCTAGTTCAATATGCAATCTCACAGAATATGCACGAATATCAGGTGGAGTTGAAAAACACAACACGATTGCATTTTTGATAGAGGTCTTTAATTGTGTATTTTAAGTTATAGACCATTACGAAAATGTAAACGTGTTGTGTTTTTTCAACTCCACCTGTTGTCCGTGCATATTCTGCTTGTGTTGCAGGGTAAAAGCACAAAGCTGGGTCACGTTTCAGGACAACTTATCAGCACAGCTGAATTTGAGTATTTCTAGCTAAAATTATTTTTTGTCAAACATATGGTCTAGCTAGATTCATTCTAGCTAAGTTAGATAAGTTCTTCACCTTTTCCAATTGGAAATATCTATTAAATGCATGTTTTATAACAATTACTAAAGAAGTAAAATTATTTCAGAAAAAGTGACGTTTCAATAACTCTTACTCTTTTTAATGATAATTTTTTGCAAATATAAAAATACCCTTTTTTAGAGCACAGAGTCAAGATTATCATCATATAATTTTTATATTATTTTAATTAGATCTAATATATTATAATTTCAAAATACTACAAGTAGGTATTTTAACATTCGAGAACAAGATGCTTCAAAAATAGAAAAAAATAGTAAAGCTTATAAAAAAAATTGAAAATTTATATTTAACACTAGAGGAAGAGTTATCTTCAAGAGTGTGTAATTTATTTTCTGAATGGTGTAGATTTGATAGGGGTAATTTGACGCGAGATGAAAACTATCGATTTCAGGTATGTTCGACTTTGAGTAGTTATAACAGAGAAAATATACATTGAAAACTAATTTTTCTTCTTTTCTGCACTAGCTATACATTTTATCTATGACATATTTTGAAATCAAAGGAAAAAGAGATTATTTGCATATACTTTTTTGGTGCGGACAAGACCCTCATTTTTCAGCATTTTTCAGCAAGTAAAAAATGGACTTAAAAATTTTTAAAACTATGTGAATTCTTGTTCAAAAAAAATTAAAAAAATTATAGCCATAAACTTCATCCACTTTTACACATTTCATTAGTTTACATCATCTCCAAATTTTAAACATAAATGCCATTTTTATGTCATTAAAGTTAAAAATTTTGTGTGTTGTTGACCTTTTCCTTTATAAAAGTGTGACACAGCTTTGTACTTTTACCCTGCACGTGCATTCTCAATTCAGAGTGGGAAAAATCTTATTTTTGATGTGAGGGAGAGAAGCCAAACACAAAGAACATGCAAATAAACATGACAACTACAAAACATAAATGTAGGTATCACAACAACTGAGAAACATAAATGTAGGCATCATGGTCCCAATTGTTTGGAGACACAACATAATTGAATGCTATACCCAGAAAATGCAACACAACCACTACTCCTATAGTTCTAAGTTGACACTGTGGATCCAAAAACCATATATAGATTCCTTATCTTTGGTTTTTGGATCCCGCAGTGTCAACTTAGAGCTACAGGAGTAGTGGTTGTGTTGCATCGTCTGGGTATACCACTCAATTATGTTGTGTTTCCAAAACATTGTGACCATGATGCCTACATTTATGTTTCTCAGCTGTTGTGTCCTAGGACCCCTTATGACCCTTTACGACCTCTAATAATACATCTTAGAGGTCTTAAAATGTCGTCAAGGGTCATAAGAGTCTCCAAGGAGGGACCAAATGAGCTTCCACCTTCACGTGGTTGGCCCTGTTAAGTAGAGAATGTTAATTAAACTATTCTCAAAACATAATTGTAGGCATCATGGTCACATTTTTTTGGAGACAACATAATTGAGTTGTATACCTACACGGAGAGCAATTTCTACACCTCTGATTCCAAGTTGACATTGCGAGATGGATAAAAACTTGGATCCGGAGGTGCAGAAGTTGCTCTCCATTGTCTGGGTATACCACTCAATTACATTGTCTCCAAAAAAATGTGACCATGATGCCTACAATTATGTTTCTTAGAGAATGTTAAACTATTCTCGAAACAAAGAGAAGCTGGCAACAACCAACAAAACGAGTGTTTACAATCATTTACGACCTCTAAGAATACATCTTAGAGGTCTTAAAATGTCGTAAAGGGTCATAAGAGGATCCTAGGAGGGGCCAGATGAGCTTCCATCTTCACGTGGTTGGCCCTGTTAAGTAGAGAATGTTAAACTATTATCGAAACAAAGAGAAGCTCAATAATTTATATCTGAATACCAATTTATATCTGCATATCAAACTCAGACAAGCACACAAATATGTAGGTAAACGAAGCTTTCTAATTGTGCTAAATAGAAGACATCTATAATATTCTTTTGAGGAAACACATCTATGCTATTCTTTTGAATGATGTCACTATTGACACTTTTGAGGAAACAAAAGGCTAAGGTGGTATTAGGCATCCTATTCAACTTAAGCTGTGTAATTAATAAACATTTAAAAAAATAAAAATTAGTATTGGTCAAAATTTTGACCATTTCATAGCACTAAATTCGACCAGAATGCTATGCATTCGACGATAATTTCTACAAACATTGGTGGATAATTTGACCTATCATATGGTCGAAATTGCGATCACATCACTAATTAAATCGACGGCAATGCTTCCAGTTCCAAGGGATTGTTGCAGTTGATAATTCGACCAGTAGTATGGTCAAAATTTTGACTATTAATCAACATGTAGAAAATTCGACGAAAAAAGATCGATGACAATTTTAGTCTTTTATTCGACCAATTGTTGTAGAAAATTTGACTAATTCTCGTCGAAATTTAAGGTAAAATTTACTAGTGCTTTGAGTTCTTTTTTGCAAGTCTCCTAGAGTTTAAGCAACTTGGCCATTGTCACTTATGTCGCTTCCTTCTCTTAATTGTCCATGGACTTCAACGGTTATAATGTCGAGATCTCCATTACAATTGGTAGAATAACTTCTTTACCATAAACTAACTCATATGGAGATGTCTTTGCCATAAACTAACTCATATAGAGATGCCCCAAAAGACTTGCTTTAGGGAAATCCTATCAACCCAAAGGCTTTCTTCATATGTTTGTGTTACTCCATCCTCAACACTGGCTATGGGCTGAAAATTTGTAACATACCACATTAGCCCATTTGCATGGTTGAATGTATCTTATTGTCATGCATGCCAAGACATCGTACTACAAATAGTATAGTTTTTAACAATTAAAACATTCTTTAAAAAAACTTTTTAATTTTAATTATTCAGTTTTAAAATTTTAACTTTTTATACTAACATTGTTTCTTCATTTTCTATGAATGGAATGGGAATATCTTATAATAAATTATTTTTTCATTTTAAAAATAATAAATTCTAATAAATTTCTTTTTTTTTTCTTATTTATTATTTCACTACATTTTTTATTAAGGTAAAAGAAGGTTTTGAAGGGACCTAAAACCCTTTACAACAACATTACAAAAAGATATTCAATAAATCTCCACAAAAACTAAGCTAGGACCATAAGTAAACAAAACAAAAAACTAGCACAAAAGGAAGAAACAGAAAATAAAAGAGCCAACACAAGACAAAAGACCATAAAAACCAGCTTACAAACACAAAGAGGGCAACAAAACAAGCAAACTGAGGAAAAAAATTTAAGGAGCTTGGAAACCTCTAGCTCTAGTTGTTCCATTTTGATCACGATGCTCTTCAAATCTTCAATCTCCTTGTTAGTCTTCTGCACCTTCTTCTTAGTTTTAGCACGTGTTCTCTTCCCAAGACCAGCAGTCTCCTAAGAGCCAGCTTCCATATCCTCATCAATCTCCACTATGGCCTTATCTTGATTCATCTACTCTAGCTTCTTCATTAGGATCTTCAGATGTTCAACAGAAGCTTTAAGAATCTTGTAGCTTTGTTCACCAATTTTCTTTAGGGTTTTCTCCAAATTGTTCAAATTGGACTCCATTTCCCCTGTCTTTATCTCATAATCCTTCCTCAGGGTGTCTAAATCCTTCACAATTTGAGCAAGGCCTTTGGTAACCAAGGCTTTCTCATTGGCAGTCCATAATTCATTAACATTTTCAAATGGGGTCCTATCCTTTCTCAGAGAAGAGATCTCCTAAATTTCCAATTTGTTAGAAAGGGCCCTTTGCTTGATCTTTATTTCTTTAAATTCATGGAAAAAACCATCTCATAAGATGCTAAAATTCCATCGCACCTTCCCTAGCAGTCTCCAACACACCAATGTTAGTCTCCCTATTAGAACAGTTAACCTCACTGAGGCTAGAAACTTCCCAAGTCTCCTCTTCATCAATCTCAACATCCTCAGAAACAAAAGGGGAGATGGGTCATCCTCTTCAAAGGCCACATTTTTTCTACTTTTTATCTCCAATGTTGGGCTTTCCAACCTTCTTAGTCACCGATGAGGGTGAAGGGGCAAAATATTTACCCTTTCCCTTTCCCACCTTAGAAACAGGGGAATCACTATGCTTAATTTTTTTCATGGGATGATAAGACTCTATATAATCATCAACCTCCATATCCTAACCCTCTTCTTCATTTTCCCCCTCACCAGGGTTCTCCTCCCCTGTATCAGATTTCTAAGAGTGTGACGCTCACCAGATGAAGCCTTGTAATATTCATAAATTAAGAGCATAAGACCTTCATGGAGGGCAGGATTACCATAAGGGTTAGCCCTAAAGTCCTGAATGCTAGCATGAATGGAACAAAGCAAATAGTAGGGAAGTTCAAAACCTTATCATCATGCCTAAAATGGTTTAGAAGAACAAATTAGTACCCATAAACTCTTATAAATATACCATCAAGTGTAAAATATTGCATTATTGCAAAAAGGACTTGTCTCCAAACCTTTTTTATTTGCTTCGGCACATAGTAAGTTTTGTTGATCTTGACCAGTTTGTCATTTTCCTCTTGTTCTTTAGGGAACCTTTTCACCATCGAGTCAGTAAGCTTCTTGTCCCTGTAAAATTTCATTCCTTCCAAAGGAAGGCCAATAATCTCTGTAATAACCCCTTCATCCACCTTCGCCAACCTCCCACAAATGGTTATTTTGCCATCATTCCAACCCTTCTTGAAAATCTTGATAATCAAAGGGTTCTTAACATGGAGCCTATGCATGTAATATGTGACCTTTTCCTTGCTGAGAAGACACCAAATAGTAGGTTTGTCTTTCCACTCATCATAGGTGAAAGGCTCCATCCTCTTCCTATCACCACCCATCTCCTTTCTCTCAGCTCTTTGCAAATTAAGAAACAAAAGGGCTCCCGAGAAACTAGTTCTTTTTAGGATATGCAACGAAATAATCCACAAAATGAACCAAATTAAGGCCTTCAACACCCAGAAAGCATGTGAAGCCTTGTCATGCTAAAAGGACAAGTAGCTTATGAGACATTTGCCTTTACTTTCCATAATTACTCTATCAATTCATGCAATAATCGAGATTGCTGGAAACTTTAGCCACTTTACCATGAATTCTATCATATTTTAAAATGGCTTTCACATCATTATGAAATGCCACTTCACTCGTCCACATAAGCATGTAATCAAATTTAACTCCCATGTTGGCAAGCCAATTGGCCATGGTGTAAACTGCCTGGAAAGCATGGAAAATAAAATGACTTTCAAAGTTATTTATAATGTTAATAGAAGAGGCTATAATATTCTTAATGGTCCATGAAGCCTTGCTAAGCCCCTTGAGGCACATAATGATGTTTCTAGAATCACCCTCAATCCAAACCCTTCAACAATGTAGCCTTTTAGCAAGACTTAAAGCCTGATAGGCTCCCATAGCCTCAGTAAGATGGTTGGTCTAGGGATCCCAACAGGAGATCCACCACTGCCAAGCATAGGCCATTTTCATCTCTAATCACTCCCCCACACCTAACCGGCCTAGGATTACCTTTAGCCACCCTGGGATCAAAATTCATTTTTACCTAGCCAGCTAGCGGATAAAGCCACACACATCCATCTATGGCATTCTTGACAATACCACTAGAACAACCTAATATGAGGATCCTCCATTGTTGCAAAATACAATAATCATACTCATTGTTGGGAGGACAAGAATCACCCAAAATTTGGATATTCTCTCTAGCAGCTCTGAAAATCTTCTCAAAAACAATATCAAGAGGGAAAGCCAAATCTTTGAAAATTCAGTTGTTTCTCTCCTTCCAAACTCCCCCAAAAAAATCTAGGATGGATTGATGAAAAACCCAACTAACATTCAAGTTCTGCATAAATATATTCTAGATATGATATGAAAAGGGACAGTGAAGAGAAATATGGGAAACTGATTC
This sequence comes from Chamaecyparis obtusa, assembly GCA_027943335.1. Taxonomy (NCBI): domain Eukaryota; kingdom Viridiplantae; phylum Streptophyta; class Pinopsida; order Cupressales; family Cupressaceae; genus Chamaecyparis; species Chamaecyparis obtusa. The sequence continues at coordinate 1,609 of BSBK01005874.1, read as the reverse complement.
CTCATTCTCCAAGCAAAGATAATGCCTATTAGGGAGATAAAAGCCTCTATGACATAGATTGTCAATAGTAAGAATTTAGTTTTGAAGGAGAATCTAGAAGAACATGTTCACCTTAAGGATCAGCCTGCAAATCCAAGCCTTCTACTAGTAAGGAGGAGGATCTAGGGAAGAGGATACCTTGAGGATAGCAGACGCCACCAAAAAAGAGCCTGAGGGGGTCCCATTCCAAATCAAATAATCTTCAACTTCAAGAATAATCAAATTGGAGAAAAGAGCAAGTTGCAAGGGGAGGAGATCATTGCTCACTCTTCTCAGATCAACCCACTAATCACCCAACCAATAATCAACAAAAAGCATTCCAAATCTAGCTTTGCATCTTTGCATATGGAGGGAGAATGAATTAATGATCTGAATTATGAATCTAGATTACAATACATGGTGTGATACTTGCAGTATTGTTATTTTAAATGCAAACAACAAAATTCGACAATAGATTTTGCAAGCCAAAAAGTGATCCATTCCATTCAAAATTAGAGTTTATACAAAGTCTAATGGATCCCAAGGGTCACAAACATCCCTCGAAAATGAAAATGAAATTTTCATATAATATTTATTACAAAATAAACTAGAAAAACTACTAAAACTATCGAAATATTATATACAAAATTATATCTAGATGGAGAAGTCATAACTTTCTACTCCTAGCTCAGAATTGTGAACCTTTTACTTTGCTGGAAAGATCTCCAAGAGCGCTAGCTTCAATCTCTAATGGACAAAGTCGAAGGTGTCAAGGCCTTGAAATGCCCCAAAGACCTCCAAAAATGCAAATTACTAAAACATAGAAAAAAAATTTTAAAAATGGATTTTGGTATTTTTCCATTTCAACTTGTGCCAACCTCCTCTGGACTATCGTGAATTGTGTTTTGATCATTCTTCTCCACTTGAGAGGCAATGGGCCCCATTGCATCCACACTCTATAGCGGGTGCAAAAAATGAAGCTGAATTTGTTCATGCGTAAGCCACTTTCCCTGATGAGCAAATTGACCAGCTTGCACCAAATAGTACAAGTAAATAGGTCTGGTTCTTTAAGTTCTTCACGACAACCTCCAGAACTTGATCACTTTGGAGTGGATTAGCATCATTTGGATTTAATTTTGTATTACTTATTTCCTCAGCAACATCTGCAATGTCTAGTAATGGAGGGAAATATAAGGCTTCAACAATTCTACATTAAAGACTGGATGAATACCCCAAAATGGAGACAAATTGAGTTCAAATGTATTTTCACCAACTTTCTTGATGATCTTATATGAACCATAACAAAGAGGACGAAGCTTCCTATGAGGGCCTTGCAATCGCTCCTTCTGAAAATGCAATCATACCTTATCCCCAAGCTAAAAATTATGAGGATTCTAATGCCCATCATGCCTCTATTTATACTTCTTAGTGGTATGCTCCAAAATTTCATGAACTTGTTGCTGCAAATGATAAATTCTATCAATGAACTTCATTGCTTTGTCCTTCTCCTTATCCAAGCATGGTACCAAGTCAGGCTGCATAACTGGTATAGAAATATTTATTGGTGCTAATGGAACACATTATTATGAGA